>OW028578.1:40540536-40745536 GCA_932294295.1 Alitta virens
ATGATCGGTATAGTATAGCTCTTAAGCTTTATTCAGATCGAAAATAGACCAAGTATTAAGCGAGATATGAACAGGAGAGGGCAGAGAAACAGGTTCTAGTACGTCATGGCAAGCATCATGAAGAGTGTCACCGATTCAAAACTTTCAAAAGTGATCTAGTTTTTGTCCATCGTTTAGTATAGCTCATGTTGATTCTGTAAATTTTTTCGGATCGAAAATAGATCTTCGCTCGGGCTGACAGTGATTCTTTTGGCCGAAAACTGGGCTCTTTGGCTGTCAAAAAACCATGTCGCCCTATATAAAACATGTGATTGTTGTATTAATTCATCACAAATTGTGAATATTGCAATGAGTATATAATTATTGTTGCAGGTTCTGTTGTACAGAAAATTAAAAGTTTTCCTTTGGATAACAGTAAAAGTCATAATAGTTTAATTAGCTTTCACTTATGTCACATGATATAACGATGTCATTGCATAATGTTTGCACTCAAAACAAATAAAAAGGATATGTGCACTCAAACTTATAATTATTCTTTAAGTTGTATTTTCTATCCATCATAATTTGGAGTAATAACCATTACAGCATTTTGTCCTTAACTTAATTAATAAAATCAGTTTCATAATTGACTTGTTTTCCTGCACTGAAATACTCCCTATCATCTGTCATAGCAAATTCACATGATTCGATAAGACTTGATATTACATGACATGACTGACAAGCTTGTGCTCCAAGTGGGACAAATCACATGGTAAGTTGAAACCATTATATATGCTATAGAACTATAAATAAGCTCCTATTCATGAAAACATGATACTCTTATTGACCATGCTGATGATCTATATCATAATATGATTGCAGGATTAACTATGGTACTTTATAATGATTAGATGTAGAAATGGCAAGAAATAAGGAAAATAATAAGGTATCAGGTTTCACCTCAATTAGAGTGATTATTTTCTCACAAATGTTTGTTCCTTTTCAGTTGACAGGCTTCTTTAAGCTACTGATGTATGAAAGATTGCTGTATTTCAAAACGCTGAGTTTGACCATTAGTAAAATATTAAGCAGTAGTTTTTGTGTTACCGAATCATGGTTCAGTTTCAAAGCAATAGCATCTAGACTGTGCACAATAAAAAGGTTTTGAAGACTAACAATTTGTCATGTTTTTACCGTGGCACACTGATTTGCGAAAACTCCCGTTGAACTACATGACATAGCGTTTATCATATCGTTGAATTCAGTCATGGAATTCTACTACTAGACTTAATTGATCATAATTATTGTTAAAATGCTAGTATTTGTTCAATTGTAGAATCTTTTCTCGTTAGTTAACCAGCAATTTCAGGACAATTCGATAAGATGTAAATCCGTACATGGCCAAATGTGCCACGTGCGTTTTCCATGAGAAGGATAAACGCATGGAAAACATGGTTTTCACCTAATTATAATGAGGCAAAAACCATGCAATTTCCATGCATTTATCCAAATGCATGGAAAACACACGTGGCACAATTGGCCATGTAGCATAAAACCAATCCAAGATGACATTTTATAAAACACCAGGTAAATGATAAAAAAGGTTTTGCACTAAAAGGATCAATAGCCATGGATGCAGTCGAGTCCGAATATACACTTAAGTGCAGTCCAGTTTATGTTGCAAGTTTATGTTGCAAGTGTACTTGCGACATCACATAAAATTAGTCGCGTTCAAAGCCGGTTTCAGACGTGAATATAACCTCTGTGGTTTTATTTTTGTCGTCAATTGTTTATAAACCAATTATTAAGGTGCAATAGGTTCCGCAACATTAAGCGTCAAACATGGGCTACCAGTTGAGGTTAAAATTCTTATTCCCACTGGATAACAGGAGAACTTGATCTATCACTAAAATTATGCTAAATATAGCAAAAAATCAATTTATTAAAATATTTGTGAAAATGTTCCTAAAATGATTTGATTTTTTGAAATTGGCTTTCTTTCCTGAAATTATTGATCTCTTATGAATTTCTAATAAAAAAAATGGTCCACTGCATGCAATAACATCATCTTCTTTTATAGTCATAGCATAGCACTTAAATAATTAGGCTGCTGACGGAATGAGCTGTGAAATGCTGACTTTTTTGGGCCCTGTTGGTTCTGGGCACCAGATTGGAAAACCTCTAAAAATTCGAAAATTAGCACGGTGACATTTTTTTCTCAATATTTTTGCTTTATGACAAAGCGCATAAAATAAAACCTATTTTAAAGGGATTCCTATTTCAAAAATGCATAGGTATCGAGCCACCGTAAATTGACTTTGATTTTCTTCAGGCTGGTTCCTCTATTATGACATCACAAATGACGTCATACACACTTCTTCCGGTCAGAGCTGCTTTGCACCTCCAGTTAGGGAGAGCCTTTTAACGAGTCTATTTTTAGCTCAGCTGCAATTGAATACCACTCAGTCTTGGGAACTCCCCTGCTGCTTCAAGCGTGGCTTTTAACATAGGAAGCTTGGCAATTAGAGTGCACCTACCAAAAATAGCTGTTTAGCTGACAAGTTGGATCACTGACCGTTTGACTGTAACTTAAGACTGACACTTTTCCAGAAATTTTTCTAAAAAAACAACATTAAAAGCATTAATATTTTGTGTCAGCAGGGTGTAAGTCAGAGATCTTTAGAGAACATTCAATCAAACGGACTACATTTCCCACATGAGATTTATGGAAGTATTGATGTGATGTCATGCTGGTCATTTTATCACCTCCTTACCGACTAGTTCACTGCACCAGACAGAGCTAGACAACTTCCACTATAAGATGCTACCTGCCACTAAACAGAACTGTCTGGCTAAAGCTGGCTACTCAAAGTTGTGTTTTTTTTTGTTGAAAAGATGAATGTCTATTGTAAATACATATTTATGATGTAATAAATAAATTTCTTAAATTTACCAAGGTTCATATTTTTTCAGTGGTAGCCCTTAAGCCGACTATAAGCTAGCATTAGACAGAAGCGGCTGGCTTTAGCCAGTTATAGCTGCAGCCAGGAATAGGTTACTACAGCTGTCTAGGGTAGACCATATTTTATGAAACTAACTGTAGGTCATCGCTGATCTCAAGTCGAAGGATAAATTGGTGAAGTTGGTAATTACCGCCAAGCAGAAGAATGAAAATTAATATAAATCGCAGTCTGCAGTATACATGAAGAGACTATTGTCCTATACATACAGCAGTGTTAGAGTGAGCATGGACAGTTGCATCCTCAGAACGACTTTTCAGTCTGATTGAAACATTTGATAAGAATGAAATAATCACCCAAACATTTGGGCAAACATCTGGGCAATAAACTGGTTTTCACCTCTTTTGACCGAAGTTCACCCCTTTTCTGTACAGTGGTAATGATATTTCTGTATCATCTCCTCCAATGGCTTGTATAGTACAGACAAGTATTTTATGACAAGGACTTTTGGAATGGGCTAGAAAAGTTGGTCAATTACTTTACAATCTTTCTGATCAGTCTCTTTCAACCCTGAACTGTCCGTGCTCCCTCTAAAACTACTATATTTAGGTAATCATCAAGCACTAATGGCCCACTGTAATCTTGAGATGCAATTAGTTTCCATAGTGATACCTAAAGAACTCCTTGATTGCTATAGTGGTGAAAGGAGCTGTGGTCCAATTATGTTGGTCCATTTCAGATGTCCCATTTAGTCCAGTTTATGGTGATTGTCATTGGACAATTTGAGGAGAGAAAAACGAGACCATTTACATTGCAGTTGGATGGACTTGAAGTGGGATACCCACATTTATGTTCGTGTTTTTCTGCTGTAAGTTTCATACAGCTGGGTGGCCTAATGGTTAAGGCATCCACCAAATCCACACTGGTCAGCTACGCTGAAGGTCTCGGGAGCCAGGTTCGATCCACGGGCACTCTTTAATGTCTTCATGAGCTACATCCCAGCAGCTGGATGTCAATCGCATGAGATGTTAAATTGGAGGTGCCTTGTATTTGGGTATATATGCTGAGGCAAGTTAAAAAACTCACCTATAGGGTAGATGTGTCACATGTCGTGGACTCCAAGCAGCCTTATCATCTTATCATTACGTCTGCCTCTGGCAGCTGCATGGTCATATAAGCTGACTTACCTTCAGACCCAGTAGCATTCAGACATTAGGACACAAACGTGAGCAATATAATTTAACCAAAAATTTCTACTGACACATGCACTACTATCTGAAATTAACTTAACATTTTCTGTCTTAATGTTTTGTCTTTCTTGTCAACACTTCGGTTATTGTCTTAATGTGCAAAACATGTGGATGTTTATCAATGATTCCCTGTGATAAAATCATGGTTAATATATTTCAAGGAGTTCTCAAAGTTTATGAAGTTATTATTTTGCATCCTTGGCATTTCTGGTTGCAAAAAATAAACATAAAACTCCAGACCAGACAACTGCACGTAGTGTTCTCTTGGTTCTCAGTTAACCGCCAGGTGGAGCCAGAGTGTGTCTGAATCGTAGCGCCATCTAGTGTTATAACAACATTGGTAGCTTGTGCAGAAGAGTAGGAGTGGAAACTCAAAGGTTCAGTCAGTGTCTCAGATGAGATTTCCACAAATCACCCCCTAAATGACCGTCACATACCTCACTGTGGCACTGAGAGGGTGATTATACACCGTTGTTGCAGTGACCTTGATTTGAAAACCCTTGAAGAATAATATATTCCTAAAGTTATGATACATTCTTCTAAATTCAGAGATAATACAAGGTTTTAATAATTGAAATCTTGGTTATTAAAATTCGAAAATATTGTAAATTATATACAATGTAAAAAAAAAAAATCACCCGGCTTAATTATGATGAAAACAGTATACATACAAATTAAATGTATTTTTAATTTTTCAGTTCTAAAGTAATATAAATTTGAGTGTGGTAAACATTACCAAACTGCTTAATATATCATGGAAATGTAAGAATAATAAGCCCTTTCCTATTGTTATCTACATACAAGTATACATAAGTGCATACATTGTACATGCATAAAGTCAGGTGTTTTTTAAACCAGGGATTTTCATGTATACTAGCCATAATTTGTAAACTATTTGCTGTAATTGATTGTTGTTTCATGTGACATTTACACTTATTCATACCTAAAAGTTAAAAAAAAATCCAGTGAATTCTGCTGTCATTGGGCTACTACTATATGCTACTGCATAGACCCCTTCTATTTATGACTCAGGCCACGCCCCCTTTTGGCTTAGGCCACGCCCCTTTTGCATACTAATGAGCTAGGCCACGCCCCTTTTGCATACTAATGAGGTAGACCGACCCCCCCCCCCTATGAATACTAATGAGCTAGGCCACGCCCCTTTTGCATACTAATGAGGTACGCCCACCCCCCTATGAATACTAATGAGGTACGCCCACCCCCCTATGAATACTAATGAGGTACGCCCACCCCCCTATGAATACTAATGAGGCAGGCCCACCCCCCTCTATGCATACTAATGAGGCAGGCCCACCCCCCTCTATGCATACTAATGAGGCAGGCCCACCCCCCTCTATGAATACTAATGAGGCAGGCCCACCCCCTCTATGTTCCTATGAATACTAATGAGGCAGGCCCGCCCCCCTCTATGAATACTAATGAGGCAGGCCCACCCCCTCTATGCTCCTATGAATACTAATGAGACAGGCCTATCACAAATTTAATCCAGTGTGTAAATAAACAAATTAATTCTTTAATCCAGTCTGTGTAAAATAAACAAATACAAATTAATTCTTTAATCAAGTCTGTGTAAAATAAACAAATACAAATTAATTCTTTAATCCAGTCTGTGTAAAATAAACAAATGCAAATTAATTCTTTAATCCAGGCTGTGTAAAATAAACAAATTAAGTTTTTAATCCGTTGTGTAAAAATTCCATTAATACTTTAATCCGCTGGGTAAAAATTCCATTAAGTCTTTATTGAGATTATAAACTTCATCTAATCAATGGATAGTAAAATCTGACCAATCAAGGTAGTAAGAAAGCTGACCACCAGGTATATAACAGTCAGGTGAAAAGTAAGTCTAAAAATGATCAGTCTACTAGTTCTCATCAACATGGCCCTCAACCCAACATGTAAACTTTGTCATGCCTCTTCTCCAAAGTTTGCATACTCATGCTGCTACACAAAAACATTCAAACTTACATGTTACGACTGTATCAAAACATGTATTACCAGGCAAATTACTCATGCAGTTTTTTTACAATATGAAAACGTAGAGGAGCAGGTACATTGCATGTTCTGCAGGTCAACACAATTCGACATACTCAGAACAAAACGACGAATCAGAGTTGCTGTACACTGGGATAGGACCTTCAGATACAGACAGACTTTTAAAAAATATACACTCGCAAAGTTCGTAGATATCCCCCTGACCACAACAATTGCAAGAATTGCAAAGTTTGCACTGGATGAAGAAGTTCACAAGATAGAACAGGAGCACGATAGACAAAGACAATACCTTGTAAATAGTATTTTTAGGCCCTTGTTAACCATGTTTATGCAAGGAAAATGAGATTTTAATAAAACTTCTCCTATACCCATGAAGTTGTTTTGGTTCATATAAAAAAGTACAACTTTAATACAGTCAAAAGTTTATTATTAAGAAAAAAATAAAATTACAAAATTACAAAATAAAAAAGTACAGCGTAAATACAGTCAAAAGTTTATTATTAAGAAAAAAATAAATTACAAAATTACAAAATAAAAAAGTACAGTCTAAATACAGTCAAAAGTTTATTATTAAGAAAAATAAAATTACCAAACTGAAAAAAAAAAAGCAAATATAAAAATTGGAGACAGTCCTCATCTGAAATAGAATAAATGTTTTTTATATTAGTATATTGATAGATGTTGTTATTAACCTAGTAATACAAATCTTTACGATATAAATGATTAAAATACTAACCATTGTCAGTAATACTGTCTTATCTTCTCCCTAGCAACTTGGGCAGCTTTCCGTTGTGACCTACGTCTAGGTTCTGGAACAAAGAGAGGGGGGCCTAAAAATATATTTTGACAACTATTTTAAAAATAAATTAATTTAAGATATTTAACAAATACAAAGAAATGCAGGAAGGGTTATACGCACCATCACTGCTAGCGTGGCTACTCGCATCAGACAAGTCCTCAAAGCCCGCCACTGCATTGAACAGAACTGTAAAAATAAATATGACATTTTTCTGATATATACCATACTAGTTTATCTAAATTAACTATGTAGTAATGTACTTAACCCCTAAGAAGGTATATTTCTTTGACTAAAGATATCTCTTGATGTTTTTTTAGAGTTACATATTTAACACCAGGGGTTCACAAGGCGACTAAAGCGCCCCCCTTGTGTAAATTTCTAGTATCACGGCTTTAATGCTATAGCGTATTGTATAGTTAAACCGTAGTTTGTCATACTGTGTAGATATTATATATGTTAATTACAAACTCTCAATCAATCGTTACCTTCATCATCTGATTCATCCATGAGAGGTATGGCAGGCGCAGGTCGTCCTCCCAAGATGTCCATGTCATTAAGACGGAGGAACCTCTCATCATCATCAGCATCCTCCAGCATCTCAATATCAGCGAACGGCTCAGCAGCTCTCTGAACCAGTTCAGCCCTCCTCGCACGTCTCAAGACAACTGAAATGAAAACAAAACTCGGCTAAAATTTTGTAATTTAATCTAAAAAATAGTAAATGGTATGCACATTATCTGACGGTTTTGAAATTGTAGGCTTAATTTAAATACATTATCTTAAAGTTATGATTACTTGAAGTCGTAAATATGTAAAAATTATTATGGCTCACCCTTTATACACAAGACAATCGCGACCATCATGACCAGTGTTGAACAAATCGTCAAAGGCATGACAATCTTCAAGAAACTTGAAGTTCTTCCCATCACCATGGTTGTTGTCCAGTCAGGGGTTAAAGTTGTCAGTTCAGGTCTCGTAGACACAAAGTCTGTATCAGCAGTTGTCATCCCGGATCCAAAAATGACTACCCTTCCAGACCTGAAGATAACCTTGACACTAGCATCACGGCCTTTCAACTGCTCCATGACCTCGTCTTCTGAGCGTGTATAGAACCTATGACCAAGAAGCATTTATTAAAAAAGATTTTTTTTTAAATTTTCCTTAATGTTATACTCATTGACACTCATAAGGAGCTATTTATGAATGAATCGCCTGATAACAAAGAACTGGCTAATTAATAATACTAAAGTGCGCACAATAGGTTAACTACTATCTGATCATCTTGAAAAGTATATACATGTTCAACCAAATACTATTTTTAGAACAAATGTGTAGTACACATAATCCACGCCAGACGGCTGATAACCCCGCCGCCTAGTGTAAAATAGCGGTATCAATGTTTTAATTAAATTATATAAAACAATCAGAAAGCTCAATTAAACTTATTCTAATAGCAGGTAACAAGCTATCAACGAGTGACTTTTTTAGTACGAGTGTATATACATATATATATATATATATATATTCAAAAGGTTGAAACAGCCAAAATAAAAGGTTTAATATATATAGGTATTATGAATAACTTTACTCACCGGATTTCTTGAACATCATCCAGAGAGATGTATCTTAAATCTGCTACATCCGAATCATCACAGATCAAGACACCATTCTCCTCATTCTGACAACCAAGTACCACAGACAGTACAAACAATCTCATCAATGACGACATGGCCATTGCGAAAAATCAATTAGTCGTGGTAAAAAAGAATTAGCGAAAATCGTAGATGTAGTCGTTGTAAAATCAGCAGGAATAATGATTTACTATGTCATTGCACAGTATAAATACTATTTTAGTGGTATATTAATGTCAAATGATGCAATGTCGCTTGTTCGACTGTTTCTTTACAATCATTCAGTGTATTTAGACATTGGTATATGCTGCTATACCAACATTTCTGGTATGTCAATGGCAACGCTTAGCCTAAGAAACCTTGATAATACCAAATGAGGGTTTACCCCCACTCCCCCCACACATCAAGCAATAACCGACTAAGGGGGTTAAAAGAATTGTATTAAGTTAATTTAGTTAAACACGGCTTATGGTGTAAAAAGACTAGCACTTTTTACTAATAACTATTAACCCCAGAAAATACATTTTTTCTACTTGAAAAGATGTACACAAATCTGATCATAAGATAAATAACTAAAACGATGTGAAATGGTTAAGAGGACTTCCTAATTGGCAGGTCAATAAGAAAAGAACACATCCCCGCCCTCGCCGAAATTAATCCTCTAGTCTAAATTGTTTTTTCATGTGATTAGCCCTAAAAGAAGTCTTGGGGGAGGGGGAGGGGGGCCTGGCCATGTTTCTGTCATGTTTGTGCATCAGCTATATAGAACTAAGTTAGTTGTAAATAATGCATGAATAACTGACCTAAAAACAGTCAATAACAACCAATAACCGTCTTTTTAATATTAGAAGATAATTTCAGTCTACATGCTAAATGGCTTTTTCTTAGCAATCTAAAAAACCTACTGGATGCCCTTTTTTTGGTCTTATTAAGGTTATTAAGTCTATTTTTACCGGTTTTTTTACTTAAATCAACCAATATTACAGAGGCTATATTAACATACACAAGTTAAAAAGTGGTAAGACTACACGCCGCCTCACGGTAAATTTTTTAAAGTTATTTTTAGCTACCCTCCCCCGTCGACATTAACGCTAGAGGGCGTCTGCGTGTGCAGCCCCCACATCCATCAATGAGACTAGCGATTATCTATACTGTAATTTAAAGACCTGGGTTCGAAACTCTATTTCATCGAACTCAATTTGTTTTAATGTAAATTGGGTGTATATTATGGTTTTTCATTACCACAGTAGGAGGTAGTGACACTCTGTTTTGGAGGGAGGGGGAGGGTCTTTTTTGTCAATACAATATGTGTACAAGGTCTGCTCTCTTTGGAGGGTATGGTGGCCTTGAAAAAGGCCAAATTGTTATTGGATTTTGACTACTGCAGTCTGTTACCAATATAAGGATAACAAGGATAGCAACTGATTATGAGACGATTTTTCAAACATATCCTGAGATGATCTGTAACTTGGCCAGGTCTTTCACTCCATCCAACAGGGTTAGGCAGTCTTGTCATCCATACTCGCTTCCGCTTCTCCTCACTTTTCAGTACTCTTGTCCCCATCATAGCCATGTTAACAAGATCCTCCAGTTCCTTCTTACTATAGGCCTTGAAAAACTGGCTGGATTTTGGTCCAACAACTTCAGCCCCCCTGAAATGCTTCAGAGCATGGCGGAACGTCTGATCATTAAAGTAGTAAGACATTTTTACTTCTTTGAATAATTCAGAGTAACAGTGTTATGCATTTTAACCAGTCTGGTTATTTTGCTTAAGGATTATCTACAGGGAACCGTGATTGGTTTAAAGATAGGATACTCTGCTACAAGGGGGGTTAGGAGGGTGTATTCACACCTACATGTGATGCTCTATGTATGGTCAGTATTTTCATGGTTGAGAGACTATGCATCATCTGCAGCTGGAAAGGATTTTGGCTGGCCTGATCATTCATGCAAAGATCACTAGACACCAAGTATCAATATGGCTGTTTGCATTATCTGCACAGAGAATGAGGCATCTTACCAACTTCAATGCTGCTACACTACTACTGCTGAGATGAAGATATGCAAGAAATGTCTTCAAACACTTGCCATACAAACAGCCACAGTAGACTATCAGAAGGGTCCTGCTCATGATCTTGCAGAGAAAATTGATCCAGAATTAACATGTCCTTTCTGTAGAGGTCATTATGGGTCAGTCATTGATAGCAATCTTACACAGTTTGATATCAGAGACTTTGTTGATACTTTTCAGCTGCTTAAAACATCAAGATTTTTGAGGTTTGCCTACGAAGAAAAAGCACAGTCATTGAACCGCACCATAAAAACTCAGGAATCAAAGATATCGTCTTACAAAAAGATGATTGACGATCAGACAAGACTACTACTGAAAGTACGATCAGAACTCAAAAAGAGCCAACTGAGGGAAAAAGAAGACCGGCGACGACTCATGAACCAGGTCCTAGTACCCTTTGCAGACTTCCTCAATATACCAATAGCCCAGGGGCCAAGAAATACGACCTCCATCGCCCCCCTTACACCCCCCTCAACAAGACCCCCAACACCCCTGCCAATGGTGGAAGCCTCTACCATTGATCTGACTGAGTAATAAATAATAAAAAAGATGAAAAAACTTTGATAAAAAGAAACAAAAAATAAATAAAAAAAACCCCTCCTCAAAAATAGCGTATCTTGTACACCCATGTATTCGGCACATGAAAAAACTGCTCTTTAAGAAATGAAAAAGTAGCAGTGAGATTCGAACACTTGATGACGGCGTGGCAGGCGAGTGAAAACGCACAAGACTACAGACCAGATAGAAGGTTGGTGATTTAGTTATGAATATATATTAGAGCTAGAATAGTACACAAAAACCAGAGAGATGGCGTGACGGTGTAACTATGATGTCCCCTAGTGTTAATGTCATCGGTAGGGGTAGCTAAAAATAGACTTAGAAGTTGTTGAGAGAAGAAATAGTACACAAAAAATCAGAGAGATGGCGTGACGACGTAACTATGACGCCCCCTAGTGTTAATGTTGACGAGGGAAGGAAGCTAAAAATAGACTTAGAAGTTGTCGCATGATCGGACATGTCAGTGTCTAGTGGTACTGTATGGGTAAAAGCTAACTATATAAATAATGTCAGCGCAAGAGTTACTAATTCTAACTAGAGAACAATATGCCAGTAATGAATAATCACGCCTCGTACCGCCACAGTAGCAGTATGGGTACATAGCTCTCCATCGGCAGGGGTGGTACAGGTGGTAGGGCACCCGCCTATTATGTATGAGGTAGCGGGTTCAAATCTTGCTTCCAAAACAAAAATTATGATTTAATTTTTATTCACAAAGTACTTTTATTTACATAAAACTTTTTTGTTTTACACAAAACTTATTTGTTTCATTCCGTTTTTGTAATTTTTTTAACTTTTTTATTATTATTTTAATTTTAATAAAAAAATTTTACTGTTAAAAACTTTTTATCTTTTCTAAAAAAACTTTGCTTCACACAATTTTTGTAATTTTTTATCCAACTTTTTATTATTTTAATTTTAATCAAAAACTTTTACTGTAAAATTTTTTTTAAAAAATTTATTTGTTTCACACCATTTTTGTAATTTTTTATCCAACTTTTTTATTATTTTAATTTTAATCAAAAAATTTTACTGATAAAGCATACGTATACACACATTTACACAAAGTTGTTGAAGTTTTTTTTTAAAGTTTTATTTGAATTTTTTTAAAGTTTTTTCTGTTGGTACTTTTTTACAAAAACATTAATTGAAATATAGAGGGGCATACAAGTGCATAATATCAACCAGTTCAAAAAAGTCAGCTTTGTTCAAAGGACAACCTTTCTTTGTAGGGACAAAGTCTTGGTGAGGCGAAGGCTTCCAGAACAGTCTTATGTCTACAGTGTTGAATTTTGTAGTTTGTAGACGAATACTTTCTGTGATATTAAACATTCCCTCTTGGCGATTTGTAAGGGCATTGAGAACTTCTGGTATCAGGTACAGCAGAGTTTTACCCTCTTCTACAGACATGTGTACTCCTTTTCTGGTTGGGCAATCATTTTCATCATACAAACGGAGGTGAAGAAGTTTTCTTCCTTGATACTGCTTAAGAGTCATTCTACGGCCCCTTTTACCTAGGATCTCTTCAAAAAATACTATGTCTTGGTTTGTGGTAGTCATGATGGGATCTTCAGAGGCTGGAGGGTGATTATGATTCTTGATCAGCAAGCCTCTGCTTTTATTGCCTGAGAGACTAGGCCGCTCGATTTTCATTGGATGGCCAAGACACTTCTGTCATGGTCTGTTAGTTTGGTAGGATAGTTTTTCTTGTCTTCTGATTGGTCAGTCTTTTGTTCATGATCCTGACTGGCTAGTATTACCATCCTCTGATTGGTAGTCATTTTCCTGACACTGGTTGGCCAGTTCCATGAACTGACCTTTGTTTTTTCTATTACTAAGTAGAATGTGGCATGTGTTTGATTGTACAAGGGATTCTGTTAAGCCTGATGTTTATACTAAGTAGATTGAAACTCGTTTGGACAAATGCTGTCACAGTAGATAAACTATTTTAAGACTGTTTTGACTGTAACAGCTTTAGGTAACTTCATAGGCTGTTTATTTTGCAAGTTAACTGCAAGAGGATGGTAGTAAATACACTGATGATTGCTCAGTCCTCACTTGTGATTGGCATGGTAAGTACTATTAGAAGTTCTTCAACCTGCCTTATGACGACCCACTAGGGTATAACCCTTTAAGATTAATGTGAGTTTCATGACAGTGTGAATAAGACAAGTTTCTTTATCAATGAGTCAGCCATTTTGTCATTTTTTTTTGGACTGGTATTCCTGGAGGGTATCGAGCTACAAGAGATAATGGAGTGTTGATAGCCTTTAAGGCTATATGAAACTGTGGCCATCCTGTCGGCTTTATAACCGTACCAGAAACAGCAGTCCTTAGTAGGTCTATAATATTCGAGCCTTGTATCAATGTACCATCAATACTGACATCTCCAGTTTTTGATGACCATGTTATCTTCGGGTTATGTCTCTTGATGTAATTGAGGAGTCGTGTTGCTTTCCCTCTTGTTGACTTTGGAAAGGCCTCAGTGACAAAGCTCTCCTGCTCTTCTTCTTCTTCTTCTCGTGGTTCAACCAGCACCGGCTGATGTTCATGCTGGATGTTTTGTTGATCATTCTGCTGTACTTTTGGCAATGCATGCTGAGACTGTGTTGACTTGAGTTTATGGTATGTTGATGCAGGGATGATAAAATGTTTCATTATTCTAAAAGTTCAAGTTGTGGTAGTACAGCCTTAATAAGTCGGGGCCAAACCTTTTTTAATTGTAGACAGTGCTTCTTTCTTCTTCCTTTCTCTTTGCTGTCGGCAAAGTTAATGAGCTTGTTTTCATAGCGTCTCAGTTCTTTAATGCCTTGATTAGTGAGGACTAGCCCCCCCTCAAGAACGTTACGGACTATCTGTCTAAGGACCTCCATCTGGTCTTTATTGATAGTTTTGAGTAAAGCATCTCTTTGCTTGTCGTCTGTCTCTGACAAGAATCTGATAAACGGTATATTTTTCTTGACTACTAACGATGCAGGCATCTTGGTAAATGACATAGCGGCTTATCTACAGTGCTTTATAAACGGTAGTAGGACTTGTATCATCAGGAAATATATTAGATCTCAATCTAAGGTTATCGGCAGTATTATTATGTAGATCTATTATGAAATAAGTATAAGGTACAGGAGTTGCTGCTAAGTAAGCATCAAGGAATCTCTTGTAGCCTAACTGTCTGCCTAGAGTTTGGATTTGCTGTTTATCACGATTGTTTGCCATGACTACAAAAACTTGGGTATTTAAAGTTAAGGTTCGTGAATGTTTGGACTTTGGGAATAGGTTGTGTGTTAGGAGAATAACTGAGCAATTGTTGTGATGCATGCCGATAGTGAAAAGTTTCAAAATGTTGTCAGCGTTCATTGATTCATTCATTAAATCATCCAAAACAATAGTCTTGTGCTCTGTAGTGGATGCTTGGAATGTTTCAAGCTCTTCTTCATTTGGTAGTCCATAATGGAAGGATATGTTATCCATCTCAGTCTCCATTTTAGTGAACATTGACTGCCAGGTACTATTGTAACAGTAAAGTATCTTTTCAGGAGGTCTGTGAAACATGGCATGTTTAAATAATTGGTATACAAATGTAGATTTACCCCCCTGTGTTGGTGAGGCTATAATCATGTTGCATGGAGAGGGTATCAGAACAAGAACCTTGTCTTCAGACATAGTCTTCCAACTCTCCGGTATGTTATCATTCTCGCGAGTATGAGATACATCTATAATACTCGGTCTTTCCATTGTAAATGACATGAGTCAGCTCGGGTGGCTCTATTTAAGAGTTACGTTCCGTGTCCCTGTAATCTCCATTAGACATGGTGTTTCGGCGTGGACTAATAAGCAAACGGCTTCTGTTAAAGGTTGTTTGAAATGGATAGACAGTCTGACATGACCGTGATCAGGCTCATAGGTACAGTCATATGATGGTTTAATATTAAATGCATACATTGTACAACTGTGGACATAGTCGAAGAGTGTGATATCATTACCAAAATCATTCCCCAACTCTCTGAAGGTCTCGTACAGACTAAGATAACAGGGGGCTACCCCCGTACCTTGTTTTGAATCAAAGGATGGGGTGTAAGATGCAATTGTGTTATTATTGACAGACAGACTGATTCGTGTAAGACCAAAATTAGTGAGGATGTACGGGTTTTTTTTCTTATGGCCGTTATAGTTTTCAGACGATACAAAGGTGATTAAAATTCTTGACGGGAGTTGATTTGGGAAGATGTTATCAAATGTTCCTGATGTGAAGCCCATTGGTAAGTTATCTACCCTGATCTCCCTTCTTGTGTATGGAAAGAGTGCAGGCTTATTTTCCATTTTTTTAGCAATTGCATATTGGACAGGTGGATAAAGTTCAACCATTCTAGCCTTAAATATGACATCCTCTAGGTGTATTTTATAGGATCCAGTAGGTTCCAGGTTCAGTAAGAAAAATTCTTGTGAAGTTCTGTCTAATTTGATTGTGAGACGAAGGTTATTAGGTAAAAACCTTTTCTGCATGAATATATCCTCATAAAGAGGACCTTGAAGTTCAACAGAGTTTGATTTTTCAAACATCTTTTGTCTTTTATTAGCTCCAACATTACTGGTAATTTGATCAGCATCATCAGAATCGTCCTTAAAGTATCCTTGTGCCTGTAGTTGTGACTCTTTTGCTCCTTTCTGGTATGCTAACAGTGTGCTAAACATAGCCTTGTAAGGATAGTCTTTGTTTGAAGTTGTAATCTCTTTACCTTCAATGTATACAGATATTTTTTCAAATAAACTGTGTAGGACATTGTTTACAGGTGCTACCTTCTTATCAGCCATAATTGCCGTATTGTCCTTCTTTAAAATCTTCATTTTAACATAGAGTTGACTATTATAAAGGTCAAGAAAGTGCTTCTGTTCGGTAATATCAAAGATTATAGGGGCATCATCTGACAGCTGTGTAACGGGTCTATATTCCATAGTGTATTCTCTCTCAACCATCTTCTGTACTACTGGTGGTGAGAACAGGTCCAGTTGAGGGAGACTAGCGTTTCTTGCTTCCATTGTTAAAGACTGTGTGACGACGTTTACTCGGTGCCTTCTTGATTGTGTATGACTTTTTTTGATTTGCTATTTTCTTATATACCTTGCGCCGTTTGGCTGGTGGTTTCTTGGCTGGCGACCTTTTACGTTTACTGTTCATTTTCTTGGTAGCTCTGCTATTAGTCAATACCATCTCCTCTTTGACCTGGTCAATGGTTTTCTGAATGTCTGATGTCAACTCAACCTTGACGGACTGTGGACCTCTCTTTGTAGAAGTATCTTCGATAATGTATTGAGGATTGTTTGTTCCTGAATATCGCCTCAACCCATCGGTTATAAAAGGTGTGGACCTGTCTTGTTGTGTAGAGTAATAAGTGTCCATGGTCGTGGTGTTAAAACAAATGATCAAGAGTCATGATGTTCTATGGCTTATATAGGAAATGGAGGGTGACGTATGTAACCCCCCTTGTATTGAGTTGTAGACTTTCCTCAGTCTTAGCCGAAAGATGATAGATCTGAATACAGTCTATAAAGTTTTGAGATACCGGTATGTAATAGGGATAAGGAATACTAACTTGATCTGAGGGTATAAGTCGTAATATGCTATACTGCTTTTCTCCTACAATACTCGACATGCAGACATCGCTACAGACATAGACATCTTCCGAAATTGGTGATTTGTATTGGACAAGTGCAACTTTCCAGCCTTCCTTAAGTAAAAGAGGCCTGTTCAGCTTTACTTTAAAATTACTTGCAGTGTTATTTAAAAAATGAATCTTGCCGTGTTGGCTTTTGATGGTGATGTAGAAATCATTCATAGTTATGTATTTGATCAATGTCAACCCAAGAGTTAAACTTTGCTGGGTAACCGAGCCAGCTAACTAATCCCTGACGTCCCCCGTCTTTAATGCGGTGTCTCAAAATCTTCTCAACCTTATATACTTCATCATCATCAACATTGGCCTCTTGTAACTCCTGTTCATAGAAACTACCTCCTATGGTATCAAGTTGTAAATCAACCAAGCGGTATCGAGGAGGGTGAGATGATATTCTCTTGTCTATGAGAAATATTTCCTCTGTCCATTTCTGATCAAACCCTCGCTGGAATGGTCTACGGCTGAAGGGGATTCTGACTTTATCCCCAATTTCATATCTAAATACGACTGTCGTCTGCTCTCTCTTTAATTCTACTGGTAGGTATAATTTTTCGTAGAGCTCTTGTTGATTCTCAAGTGTTACTTGTGCAGGAGACATACCAATGCTGGAGTGTCGAGTGTTATTGTAACCTCTTACAATATCCTGGAGATCATCTATATACCGATGAGATTGATGTTTTGTAAAAAACCTGTAGATCCTGCCTTTCAAAGTTCTAATGACTCTCTCAGCATAATTTGCATGATAAACGTTGTATGTTATAATATGGTTAATATTCTTTGACTTAAAATACTCTTGTACTACTTTTGCCTTGTACTCAGAACCTTGGTCGGTTCTTATACTTCTTACTGATGGCTCTATGTCGTTAAATACTTTTTCCAAGACTTGTGCCATCTCTACCCCTTTTTTGGTCTTCATAGGTTGTACTCGTAAATATCTACTAAATAGATCTATAAATATAGCTAAAAATCTAATACCGTTATTTTTCTTGCTAAATTTTTGCATATCCATTAAATCAGAATCAATTATTTCATTAATTTCTCCTACTATGATTGGCTCTCTTTTAAATTTCTCAATAGGATGCTTGTGTATAGAGTAGGTGTACTGTCTTGCAAGCCATTCCTTTATATCTTTGTACTTTAATTTGTGAGGGTTTCCATCTCCCTGTATGCTCTGCCAAAACTTTACTACTCCTGTGTAACTACCAGCTTTACTTGTGCTGTAATACATAGTCTTTAAATATTCATCCATTGTTCAGTAGAATTCTACGTTCTTTTATTGTGGGGTTCGGGAGGAGAAACCCTATACTTGAACTTAACAATCCTACCCAGAGCTCGCTCAGGGGATGACTGATTGATAGGTTTATTATACATGTTATTATAACTATATATAATATGACTATCTGACTGAAGAAGACAACTTCATTTTTTGGTACCCTAAACCCCAAAACCTGCCAGCTCTCATTAATGCTCCCTTCAGTCTCCATCATAAAAGTGAGTGCTTGGTACTTGTCACCTCTTTATTTATAGCATCTCACACACACTCGCAATGAATACACTACATGAACACAATTTTTTAGTCTTTACAAAATATTTACATGATTTACAGTAAATAATATATACTCAGCAAATTTAATAACCGTAAGGCAAGGTATCATAAGTGTCCAGTAAAATTCTCTTAGTGTATACTAGGTTGACCGTTTTGTAAGTAGTTCTGTTGAAGACTTGACCATGAACTTTATCCCTGACAAACATGGTATATGGAGGGGGCCTAATGGATATGTCTTTCGTGACAACTTCTCGGATGTTGGCAAAAGTAACATACTTTTTATTGGTAGGCGTCATTATGATGCCCTTAAATTTGATTTCTTCTTCCCCGTCATTCATCTGGTAGCTGTATGATTTTGGGCCGGAAGAGATAAATTTAGTGATCCATCGCCCCGGGGGTAGCTCGTCAGTAAGTTGTCCTAGAAAGTCTCCTAGGAGGGGCATAGGTTGATTGGGCCTAGCCGTAAATATGACAGAGTCTGTATCCATGTACAATACCCTCTCTCCCAGGAAATCGATGAGTTCATAAAGTTTTAGTCGTGCCCAGCAAGTAGTAAATGTTGCAATGACATCATTTGTTTTGAGGTTGTCGGGTTCAAAGGTTGTTCTACTCTTTAGTTCAACCAATAAACAGTCTTCATTGATCATGTTGATCATCAGTATTTCAACAGTAGGATCATTTGCGAGTTGTTTGAACTTGACGGGGTCTGTAATGTACTGGCTCTTTGTCTGATTCGGTTTCTCTCCAAATTTACCCCAAAAACTATTGAGAGCTAGCTTTGCAACAGTTCTGAGTCCTGGGTTATGTTTGATGTTGTCCTTTCTGAGGGTGATGCCTTCTGCTTCTTGGTATTGCTGTATGTACCTCTCTTGATCTGCAGTAGTTTGTATCCATGAGAGGTTACCTGATGCCTCTTGTTTGATTCGGAGGAATGTGTCAACATACTGCCTAAAAAGACTGTCCGAGGATTCTCTCCAATGGTAGACTTCGTATATTTTGAGGATGGTGTATCCTTTCTCCAAAGCTTTTAATATTTCAGGAGTACAATATGTCCCTGTTATGGCTCTGCCTTCAGGACTGCATTGACATGGTACATTGCTTTCTTTTTCAGAACATGTACGACATAGTGGGAATTTTAGTCTTCCTCCTGATCTATGAGGGAGGACTGGATGATATAGACCTCTTGGAGGTAGAGTCTTTATTTTGGCAATTCCAAAGTATGACTTCATGGTGTAGTCAAACTGGGTTGTAATGATCTCTGGATGCCCTACTGGTAATCGTTTGTACTTGTTGACATAGGGATAGAGGCTTGTATAGTCGTAATAATGTATCTTTTCATCCTCAACAGCCTCATAGTGAAGTTTCATGGCATTTACCCTTCCTCCAAAGAAAGAATCTCGAATTTGAAGACGTGTTGGTATATCCAGACTGGAAAGAAACTGTCTCATCTCAGGGTCTTGTTTAATTTGCTCGTCAAACTGGCATTCCCATATCGTTATGACTTGATGCGTATTGCTTTTCAGGAGTTCTTCTCTCTCTACGGTTCTTTTGTATAGATCGTCTATTGTGTGTTTATTGTGGTTGTCTCTAACTTGTCTGTCTGGATAACATTTGGGGCATCCGTGCCAGCGACATCCATAAAACTCATACAATACCCCATTGGTATCAGCCCCGTCTATCCTGTAGTTCCCAATTGAAAGCTCTCCTATGTTACGTGCATGTTGAATGAAGATCTTGTTGTAATGACTGAGGTATTCGAGCCATTGAATTGACTTGTAACTGTGATTGTCTCGTGCTGTATAGCCTTGTGGAGGTATGTGAGCAATATCTGACTTGAGAAAGGTTTTTTCCAGGATTTCTCCGGATGGTACTGGTTGGTTGTTACTATAAAACTGTCCTCCTGTCTTCTTCATAGGTGTAGCTATTTTGTCTTGTAGAATAGTCTGGTAGTATTCAGTGAGGAAGTTCTGTCTAAATATCTGCATGCAGGTGGAAGCAATGGTGACTTGGGAGAAAGCATCAACATCTTGAGTACCATCCTCAACCTCTATACTAGTAACTTCTTTGATCAGCTGGCGAAACTTCAGGCATGCATCTCTTAAAATCAGGACATCAGTTCTGCAGTACTCCTCCATATCTTTGTGCATGTCATAGGGACCTTGTCTACAGTTGTACCAATCTTGATCTATTTCCTTACTGTAAAACTCAATTGGTGGAGGTCTGTCAAAATACTGCTGTTGAAAGTGGGCCCTTGTGTTGAAAAGATAGGGGAAGTCTCCTTTCTTCAGAGATGATGACAATCCTAGCGTCTTGGGGAGTTTCTTCAGTGCCATGGGCAGGAAGTTGAAGGAGTCTATGAATTTCATGTTGAGCTGTTTGACATGCATGTACATAATCTTTGTTCCATTCTTGGTTAAAGTTGGCTGCATACTGTTTTCCAGTAGATATCCCAGGAGAAATATGTAATCATATCCTCTTCCATTGTGGGCTATACAGATGGTCTCTTTGTGACCCTCATTGAATAGCCATTTACCAAAAGTTTTGACAGTGTTATCCCCCTTGAAGATTACCTCTTTCTTGTAGCATTGTTGACATGTCTGTGTCTTGTCATGAGATAGGCATTTGATACTGCATGATTTACAGTGTGTCATCTCTGTACTACAGTTGTTGCATATACTTTCTGCTACAACAAAGTTTGGTATGTGCTGCTGAAGGCCGCAGTACCAGGTATTGCATTTCTGACATCTTCTGCAGGCTGAACAAGTGAACTCATCGGTGCAGGTTTGACATCCTTCTTTCCTTGTTCGAGGTGTATATCCATCTTTGCATTGGTACATGGTGTCTTGTGTAGCTTCAAAGTCAAAGAATATGAATTTCCCCTTATTACTCTTGGGTGGTGCTGATCTCATGTAGCAAAGGTGTTGTCCTACAACATATTCTTGACAACATTGACATTGCCATTCTTGACAAGTATGATCTTGAGATGATCTGGTGAGGGTGTCTATTAATTTCTTACAGTTCGGACATTGAAAGTGTTGCTGACATGGGGAAGGCTTTTCTTCCCCCTTCTTGGGGCCTGTTTTGTAGACAGATACCTGTTTGTGATCATTGTAGCATTCTGAACTGCGACATGTCTTGTTACAATCTTTACAGATAACTTTCTCTTCCCAGGTACAGTTCTTTCTGAGACATACGTAACATTTCTTTTGACAGAAATGCGTTGCTCCTTTCCTATGGAATTTGAGACATTCAGTGCAGATGATCTTACTTTTGAATAGCCCTACTATTGAGGTGATGGCATGAAAATGTTGACCGTCCTTGTAAAGGAATATCTTCTCATCTCTAGGGAGAGCCCCTGCATAGGTGACATTGTTACCAGTGTCTTTGTCGAAGACAATTATCTGGACCTTGAGATGTTTTTCAAATTTGTAAAATTCCCTGATCTCAATCTGCCTGTCAGACGGTAAACCGACATCCTTTAACAAGCAAAGAGCTCGTCCTCGTTGACTGTTAATACCTGTTCTATGTGCTGTCTTGTAATCTCTTAGTTTACGGTAGGAGGGGTCTTGATGAAGCTTTGCCATACATACGACAATGGCTCTTGCAGAACATGTAACATCATCAGGTAATTCAGGGATGTAGACCATGGATTTCTTGTGTAAAATAGAGTTGTTCTTGTCCTCAATATCTGTATTTGTGATGGGTTTTGCATTAGTATCTCTTGTAGAGATCTGCTCTGGTGCGTGGTGGCTATTGCAGACGTGTTTATGGCTTTTTTGATGGCTGACAAAGCATTTCTTGCAGATTTCATTTGGATGTAACATCCCTTCTATGTTGATGATGGCATGAACCCCCTCTTCATTCTGGTAGAGGAATATTGTGGAGCTTCTAGGTACTCCTCCATATAGTACAGTTTTGTGCTGATCTATGAGAATAATTTGGATGTTGAGATGATTTTCAATTTTGTAGAAGTCTTGTGTCTTTACTTCTCCCGTTGAAGGTAGTTGAACATTTTTAAGCAGTTCTAGAGCTCTCCCCATTTGAGAGTTTGGTCCGGGTCTGTCTGCTCGGTCAGTTCTTATAAGTGCTTGGAAGTTTGGATCGTTGTGTAGTTTAGCCGTGCAGATGATGATGGCCCTAGTCGTTCTTGTTGAGTCATTTGGTAGAGCTATGCTCTTTACAAGATGCTGTGATCCTCTCCCTCCTCCTCGGTCGTTTTGAAGAATACCAAAATCGACTTGGAATGAGTTGTCTATGCTGAGACTTTCATCGGACTGTAGAACTTTTTCAATTCTGTTCATGATGGTTTGTCCTGTGATAAGATGCTGAGGTCTCATGTGGATTATGATGTCCTGCTTAAGATCATTGTGTTGGATAATAACTCGTGCTCTGTCTTGAGGTCCATGATGTTCGGCAGCCTTGTCAATGACTCCTTGGAACATGTCTTCTAGATCTTGATGAACATCTACCAACCTTTGACCAAGATAACTTTGATCAAAGGTGGCTCTGAATGATCTTTCTTCATATCCATAACGTCCTGCAATTCTATGGTGAACTTGGTTAATATGGTATGGTTGAGGTTTTGCTCTCTTGTCTTGTGAAGGTTCTTGTGATACTTGTCGCTTATTCATATTCTCAGCTGTGGAAGTTATGATACTTGGCCAGTTCATCCCAGGCTTTATAGTCAGAGAGATTATGCTGTTCAGCCCTTGTTGGGTACTGATTGGTTGAAATTTATAATCCTAAATTATGTTGACCCCTGTGATCAAGGCTTAGGGGCTAAGTAGTTAGTTATAGTTTAAAGGATTAATGGATTATTTACACATGGGTTAAAGACTTAATGGAATTTTTACACAACGGATTAAAGAATTAATGATGTTATTTACACAATGGATTAAAAACTTAATTTGTTTATTTTACACAGACTGGATTAAAGAATTAATTTGTTTATTTACACACTGGATTAAATTTGTGATAGGCCTGTCTCATTAGTATTCATAGGAGCATAGAGGGGGTGGGCCTGCCTCATTAGTATTCATAGAGGGGGGCGGGCCTGCCTCATTAGTATTCATAGGAACATAGAGGGGGTGGGCCTGCCTCATTAGTATTCATAGAGGGGGGTGGGCCTGCCTCATTAGTATGCATAGAGGGGGGTGGGCCTGCCTCATTAGTATGCATAGAGGGGGGTGGGCCTGCCTCATTAGTATTCATAGGGGGGTGGGCGTACCTCATTAGTATTCATAGGGGGGTGGGCGTACCTCATTAGTATTTATAGGGGGGTGGGCGTACCTCATTAGTATGTAAAAGGGGCGTGGCCTAGCTCATTAGTATTCATAGGGGGGGGTCGGTCTACCTCATTAGTATGCAAAAGGGGCGTGGCCTAGCTCATTAGTATGCAAAAGGGGCGTGGCCTAAGCCAAAAGGGGGCGTGGCCTGAGTCATAAATAGAAGGGGTCTATGCAGTAGCATATAGTAGTTGGGGGCTGTCAGTTTTGCTTAAAAATAACAAATGTTGCCAAAGGACAGCTTCGCCTGAGTCATCCCATAGAAGTTATGAGAATGTAAACAACAACTGGTTTTGCTCATTTAAATGTGACTTTTTAGCTAAATAAGTGTGTATTGTGGCTCAGAATAATCATATTTTCACGGGGAAAATGCCACAATAATCCTCCAGTGGAGTGGAATTTAATTCTAAAATTTAATATGTTAAAGGTATTGTTGTTTATATTTTGATGCACAGCATAAAGGGGTTTTCTAGCAGGAATCAAAGAGAGGCCAAGGAACCCCTTTCCCTCTCCGAGACACTGATTGGATAAAAGACATGCCGCCAACTATAAAACTGCCAATAAAAGTAGGGGGTAAAACTGCCAAATGTGAAGAAACATAGGAAATCCTATGCTATTCTAGGGGACCAGAAAGCCATAAAATTATCGAATTATGTGTGACGAAAAGATTTTCCACTCCTTCTACTCTTGTCTCCATGGTAGAATGAACATTAATAGGTCAGCTCACACAGTGGCGGGACCAGGTTTTTTTTTTTTTGGGGGGGGGGGCAAATTTTCCCAAAGTCGCTACATGTACATTTCCCCATTTTCCCCAAAGTCGCTACATGTACATTTCCCCATTTTCCCCTTCCCCAAAATTTCCCCCTTTTTACCGAGGGGCATGTTATGGGTACATTAGGCAGAGATTGCGATTGTAGAGTGCTTCAGTCTGTGCGCTGGCGACGGCTGTCCCGCTGTATACTTCCCGGGAGTTGAGAAAGGCGCGTGCTTGAACAGGCCTGCCAAGGGTGTAATTTTTATCAAACTGCTTTTTCTGTGCTACGGAATCTCACCAGGTGGCGTGTATGGCGAGATTGACCACACAGCAACAATGACAGATTGAAATATTTTGGCAGCTATAAATAAAATGTGTTAACAACTCTGGTCAGGTGGTATGGTCAGTCTCTGCGAGATTTGACTTACAAAGCCAATTTGAGCTCACCTGCATGTCTGTTGTAAATATTAAAGATTCATTTCTCCTTTTACTAGCAGCATCTCAGTCACATTTATCCTACAGCGTGATAGATTTGTTGTAGCTTTGTTCAATTCTGCTTTTTGAAACACCTTTTGTGACCAAACACTTGGGTAATATTAATAATATCAGCCTTAGGGTGATATAAACATCCATGCAGCTTACTTTCCCCTTTAAAAGTAAAATCAGTTCCTTTTTAAATACTTAATCATTACAGCTTGGTGGCCTAACAGTTCAGGCATCAGCTTGTTAATAGGCTGCTGGCCTGACATCGGGCCAAATATAGGGCCTACCAAAGAGTGGGTCGACTTGACTTTGGGCCAATGTGACATTCGACCAACACTGAGCCAACCTAACACAAGCGGACAATGGGTCAACGGGTCAACCTTGCTTTGAGTGAGGTCTTAGCATAACTACTCCAGATCAAGATCCAGATCCAGATCCAGATACAGATACAGATACAGATACAGATACAGATACAGATACAAATAAAGATACAGAAGACTTTTATTTGGACAGAAAATACAGTACAGTATGAATTATTAAAAAAATGCATCAATAGAGCCCATGGAGACCCACATTAAGGTATTTGATGCCGCTAGCATGTGGGCCACCATATAGTATGATTATTTTCATGTGTTTTGCAGTTAATGCTTATTTAGCATTTATCCTAATTGTGTGATGCAACAAACATCCTTTTGAAATACTTGACAATTCCGTTTTTCTGTGATATTTGAGGTGGCTGTGTTAACCATTTTTTAAATGCGATGTTTGATACTAGAACTGGAGATTTGAGATTTTAAATTCATAGGGACATATCTGGATCCCCTCCATGATAAGGTAAGATGACATGTACAAAATAGTGACTCTGGGCAAAAGAAAACGATTAAAGTATGCTCTTACAAACAGACGTGCGTCATTCTGTACCACTTGCTGTGCTTTTATTCTCAATCTTTATTGCTGTGCATATTTAGTATATAATATTGTGTACATAATATTGGTGCTATCTAGTGCTTACGACCTAAAATTTTCTCAAGAGACGTTCAGCAAACTATAAAATTTTTAGTGCTTACTGATAGAGCTAGGATAGAGCGTTTAAAGTTGTTGTCACTGATCGTTTTACCTTTATTTAAAATTTTACCATTCAGTGAATTACATGTTTTGCACAAAATTGTATAACAATACAAATAAATGATATTTGTATCATGCATGGATACATTCCTGTGTTTTTAGCTCAGTATACAGTTTATTACTGCTTGTTTGTTTTGTATTTTCATAGCCCTTGACCCATTTGCAATCCATCTTTAAAGCAGAGTGAGTGCAATATGTTGAGTTTCTAAGTTTTACTAACTCTGACTTGACCTATAAACATAGGCTATCCTGCGGCAAAACCCTCAGGGAATCCCACACAGCACACAGGCATTTTGAAACTGTTCAGTGTTCGTCCGACAAGCAGGAGGGTGGGTGTTACACTTTCATTTGCAGAGCAGAACTCTTACACACACGTACGTTTCCAGAGCTAGACTCCAACACTAATGCACTTACCTAATGAAATTTCATACAGTAACATTCCATATGGCCTAGTGGTGCCTTTTGATAGTCACACTGACATATGTTAGCCATGTTTTACAAAGTTAGGAAATCTATTATTTCTTGAGTGTTAATATAGTGTGTGCGATGAACCGAAACGATTGCCACTTGGCCTACGTAGCCTGTTATGCAGAGTCCAAGATGTCCCATTTTGTTGTTGAGTATGGCTGGTTTATGGTGTCTAGTTTTGTCTTATTAGCTCTGTTGTCTGCTCGTGGTGGAATACTGGAGACGGTCACTGATATTGCGATTCATTTTGCAACAATGATGGTGGCTTTGCAGTTGCTGGCAATCTTCTCTGCTGGTCGTTTGCTTGCGGTGTTGTTAGTGTTTGCAACTATAAAGATCCTCTCGTATTTTTCCTTGGTGGGGTTGATGGACTTAGGGTCGCTCCTCCAATGCACATCTTCATGATCATCATCTTCATCATCACTTACATCATCAGTATCTGGAATATGTTTAGAGGAGAGGGTAGCTACTTTTGTGAGAGCATTTATTATGCTTTGCTGCGGAGTATTTCAGTGAGATTCGCATTCTGTGTTACCAACAAACCAACTTTGAAGCTAAAGTTCTAATGATGGACAGGGCCAGGAGGGTATTATATCAGTTGGCAAGTTTGCACAATCTTTATGGTATGAATGAAAACAAATAGAACATGACACATGACCTGCTGTTCTTGCCGCTGTAGTTTTTCCTTCAGCATGGTAAGGGTTTTTCTGGGGCTCGGATTCTATGGATCTTGCAGGTGTGGTATGGGTCTCTATGTCTTTTCTTTCCATTTTCTGTAATGTGACAGAAATAAAATAACTTGGCAGTATTTTGGATTTACAGTTGGTACTTGCTTGCTATGTTTAGTTGTGTTAAGCCTTGCTCTTTTGAGTTATACAATTAGTACTAATCACAGAATTATTCAGCAGAGGAAACTTAACAGAAAAACAGAGTAATGTTCAATCAAAACAAAAGCAAGAGTTTTAGCTAGGTGTAGCATTTGTATGTATTTTGATCTCTGCTTTTACAACCATGTATATAAATATTTATCTGCTTTTGAATTGAAATTTGGCCTCATTCAGATTGCTTAAGTGTTGCTCATATAAAACATTGATAAAAATCACGTGATTTATACGTTTGCCTGTGACTATGAGTTTGCGCCTGCAGGCTGTGAGTGGAGTCCACTTTAACATCAGTTGGGAAAATGGATTTAAGATCGAAGATTCTACGATCATTTTTCATTTTATTTGCAGCAGCATTTTGCATCTCGGTCATCTTTTATATTTTAGCTTTCCAGACAAATTTGATTGAAATTGGATTTATGAAAAAGGGATTATTACACTCAAACTGCAGTTGCATTATCTTGCAGGATCCTTACTTTCATTCTCGGTGCTTGGGAAAAAGGCGAACTATCCAAGAAACAAATGGAACAATAATGATTAACCATGCAATGAATAGAACAATTTACCTCACTCTACCGGGAAGACTGGGAAATAATTTATTTGAAATAGCAGCTGCATATGCTTTGGCAAAGGACACAAATTCTCAATTGGCTGTTATGAATTCTAGTATTCTGAATATTTTTGACAGCAGACCTTTTGTTACTACTAATGCAAAAAATCTGGCAAAGCTGAAGTTAAAACATCTCCGTGGGAAGCACAAATTAAAGAGCTATATCAGAGCCTTTGACACTGCTTTTCAGTCAAGCTTTATTTTCCAACATTGGTTGCAACGCTATGCTTATTTTGGTGGATGTGAAGATGAAATTAGAGAAAAAATGCAATTAAATAAAATTTTGATTGCAAAAGCAGATAAGGCAATTTTTGATATCACTCAGTACCATTTGAATTTAACATATTCAACAGCACAACGAATCAGTCCTTCCCTTTTATCTTGGTTTACTAACACAAACGTTACTACTGTTGGTATTCAGATAAGAAGGGGAGACATGGTAGCAAAAGTCTGGCATAAAGATGGATACCGACTCCCTGGTGTCAGCTATTTTAAAAATGCAATGAATTATTTTAAAAGTAAATACAAAAATGTCATCTTTATCGTTGCCACAAATGGACGATCGTGGGTCAAGAAGCATTTACTTCAAAATGGAGTTTATCTTTCTTCTATGAAGACACCGTCTGAAGACCTTGCCATAGTTTCCAGATGTGACCATGCCATCACCTCTGTAGGAACATTCAGCTGGTGGGCTGGATTTTACAATCGAGGAACTGTCATATACAACAAGGACGCTGTAGCTCCAAATTCTTCCTTATGGAAACGAATGGAATTTACAATCAAGGAACGCTATCCCCCATACTGGATTCCTATGGCATGATTTTTTTCTGTTAATTGTTTTTTTTCTATTTGATATATATCTTTTGACGTTTTACTAATAGCTAACTTTTAATAAGTTGGAAACTACAATAAATGAAGACATTGAAATCACAGCCTTAGAAAACCATCAACATAAGCTTTTGAGTAGTACCATGGAATCATGTTGCACCTTAATCTAAATCACTTTTTTCACAGTGTGAATTTGTATGCAATTAAAATGTTCAGAATAATTTTTGGTGTGACTGTATTGGAATATCTTTTGTTTCATTGGTTGAATATTAGGGTGATGTGGATAAAGAACTAGAATATGCTATGATATCAATTCTAAGCATTCTCTTATTCTGTTACTACAGTGTGTTGCAAAAATGATCATACCCCTTGTGTACATGTTTTTTTCCTGTTTAGTAACAGGAACTGGTGCCACTAACAAATAATTTTCAAGAATTAGGGATTGCAAAAATTATCATACACAATATACTGCGTGTTGGTTTTTCATTTTTTGAATAAATTTTGAAGAACAGTTTCAAACTATTTGTCAATCTCCATAACCCTTTGATTCAGTTTTTAGGCCTATTCTGTGGTTATTTAATTTAGTGTTGTACCCAGGAAAACCCCAAGGTCGTATGCTTGCAATATTTAATTACGAAGAGGTAGGAACTAATCCGACACATGGCATTGCGTAATTGTGTAATTCAGAAGAACATGGATGGTTATGACTACAAGAAGATTTAAAAGGCTCTTTAAATTCCTTTGACTACAGCGACACATTGATAGTGCAGAGTTGGAAGACAAGTCTATAACAGATCAGGTAGTCCATCAAAAATCAATCAACGTACTTGGGTTAGGGGATAATAACAATATTAAGAGTACTGGAATACTGACCTGAGTGTTTTGTCATGTTTTTCATCAATGAATTTCATCCTCCTGTGGTGTTGGTCATCACCAATGAGCTAACTCAAAATAGCTTTCCCACACACACACAATGGACCTTTCATAGTAATTTGCACAGGGTCATAAAACATAACTGGTTAAATTGTACTCAAGCATAATAGATGTACTTCAATGATTGCAACAAAGTCAAACATTCACTCATTTGCAGCTTCTCACACATGAGATGTAGGATGGTGCTGACGATGGGGGTTTGTTGCGATGCAGCCTATGTTTTAGTTCATGTCTGCACATGCTGCCTACGTATGCAGATAGTGACGCCTCACTTACAAATGCTGCCGAAATTGGAACTTAGTAGAGGCAACCTCACCATTAAGACTCCTTGGTATTTGTAACTTCGAAGTTTCAGCTTCACAATTAGACAATGTATGGTTAAATAGTAATAACCAAACAGCCAGACCAACAGCTTTACACAGAGAAATAACATAATGGCTATAGTCAGGCAGAAACTTCAGTGCGGAGATAGAGAAAACTTCACTCAGTTATGCATTTACACAGAGGACTGATTCAGGCTAATATATTATTTCTATGTTTATCAATGTCTATGCCATAAAACCCACTGTTGTGTTACTATCATGACACCATATAAATATATCAAATATTCTTTGTATGAGTTTCTCATTCGCAGTTGCTACCTCATGCAAGAATCTTTGTCATAAATAAATAGATTTATCATGAACATTTTCTCAGATTATTCAATAATACAGCCAAAATTGAAGAGTCCATGCTACTCATTAACAATTACTCCTCACTTACATGTTTAACAAAATTGGTTAATTTACATAAATTCAGGGGTATGCTGTGATATGGAATTCACTACACAGAATACCACCTGTTAAGGTGAAAATCCATAATACCCATAGCATAATATATGGCATTGGATCACAGTGATCAGCAATGATAGCATGACCTGGATACATATTATCCAGGACAACCTGCATTTTTATCATTTTATTTTATATATATATAAACCTATCCTAATTTGACATTACAAAGGACAAGGCATGATTTAGTATTTCAATTAATAATCAATGGTTAACAAACAAGTTCACCTTTTCCAGTTACCATAAATGGTTGTCGCTTACTTATTACATAAATTGGATGTGCGTTGCACTCAGTGTCTATGCTGAGGCAAGTAATGGACCCCCCCCCCCATGGGGTAAATTTGTAACATTGTGTGAACTCCAAGCCTTAATTATCATCTCATCATTACCCCTGTCTCTGATTAAGCTTCTGATGCAGTAGCATTGGGACAAAAAAACATTCAAATATTTAATATGATGCACCACAGACAACTGCATGACTGCAATGTTTTTACACTCATGTAAAAATTGTCATGTTAATATGACTAAATATGTATTTTTTTGCTTTTTCCCCCATCATTCCAAATGTTTATTTATTTTCCATCTGATTGAGCATAATCTCAGACTATGATGCCACTCAGAACAGTTACTCAGCTTTAAAGTTAACAAATTTATGAAGGGTGCAATCTAGGGGTACAAAAACAAACTCACTGGGGTGTCATTTTATGCCTTGTCTCAGACCACCTGTTGATGTGCTAGCTAGAATCCTCTTTCTAGCATAGTCATTAACCCAGATGTTGACCTTATCAGTCCTCTTATGTATTTCCATGGAGACAAGAGTCTTGTCTACTATTAATGTAATATTGATACCCAGTTGTCTCAGGTAAACTGTCAAAATATATACAAATTAGTGATGTTTAACTGATAAAGTAGTATCTAATTATCATGGCCACTTACATTTAAGCTCCAGCTACTTGTTCATCTTTCATATTCTCCATGACAAGTCCTTGCATATATGGATTTCTGTTTTCTTTCTCTCTTTCTCTCTCTTTGTTTCTCTACTCTGTCTCATTCCATCTCTTTCCATCTCAACCTATCTCTTTCCATCTTTCTCTTTCTTTCTCTCTCTTTCCGAGGTGTACAATTTTACACAGGCCAGATCACACACAGCACTGGCAAACTATCTTTGGCTTTAGTGCACCCCAATCTATGCCCATATTTGGCGTCCATTAAAAATAAAAATTGTATTAAATATTTCACAAGTTTGAAGTTCTAGCACAATTAAAATAACATTTTGTGTAGAATAGCGGGGCTTTGGGGGCCTAGAAAAGCAAAATTAAACTCTGCCTTTACTGTGAATATGAGGACCGCCGTCATAACTATATTAACTATATATTAGTTTGTGACGTCAAAATTGATAAGAGGCTCGGTAAATATGGTCATAAATCTGTCTCCGCTACACTGCACTTTTTCCCTATCTTTATATACCAGATAACACACAGCATTTATCCTGAATTCCTGAAATCGCCTGGCAAATTTTACATTTTTACCCATTTGAGTCACATTGGACAATGAAATCATAATCTCAGGGGAATGTATTGCTTAATTTTTTATTTAAATGTGTAAAGCAAAATTATTGGCCAGCAATAAGCAATTCAGATCATCTTACAAGGCCAAAGTTGAAATTTCTATGATATTAGGCTTTCGCATTAAAACTGGAAACAATGAAAGTCACATATCTCAAGACCTACAGTATGTAGAGTTGGTACCAAAATGTCCCCAATAAGTTTATATTCATCTTCCATACATACTTGGGGTGCAACTCCATTAGTTCCCTAGTTATTTAGGAAAAACGGCTTTTTGAGGCCGTCATCTTTGATTCATGCTAATTTGGGGGTGTTCCACTACTTTGATTTTCAATGATTTTTAGTATGTGTTTTAATTAAGAGGCCCTTGGGGTTCAAATGGCACTGGAATCATTTTGTTGCAATTTATTCCGGGTTCAGCCCAATATTTTCATTTCACTACTAGCCTATACGATACTTTTACCTGTCCTTGTCGAATGTTACTCCATTGCAGCTCTAGCTAGGTAAACTCATAATATCATAAGCTCTACCCGTATACACCTCAGATCTATAAAGTATAATGTACAATATATATAATTTACAACATGTCATGGTCAGTGCTTGTTATTAGTAAAGGGAACAGTACCTGCCTTGAAACGTTCTTCTTTATCTATTTTCTTGTCTTGAATAAGGCAACTGCAGTTAGTGTTCTCTTAGTTCTCAGTTAACTACCAGGGGGAGCCACAGTGTTTCTGCATCACAACCCCATCTAGTGATAAGTTCCAGTGTTTACAGATTGGGGTTTCAAGGCAAGGTATGTTTTATTTGTGAAATCTCACGAGGTAGATAGGTAGGTAGTGAAAATGCAGCCCTCTAAATCACGTGCTTGCCTTTCAAAAGGGTGGATTAATGAGGTCAGAGAGAGAGAGAGAGGAGTCCACGCACATTAGACATTTATCCCATGGGTGGTGTCATTTACTTGCCTCAGCATATACACCAAGTACATTTTGCAAGCAATAAATACCCACTTTAGCTCACACTGGCTTGGAAGAGGCCAGTTTTTTTTAATAATAGGGATTAACCAACTGCTTTTGCATATTAATTACACACCACTAACAGTAGAAACATGCTAGCAATGTTTGCAGGGCCCCAGAATTGTAATGTTTGAATGTTCTGCTATTGTTGGTGCACAAGGTGCTGAGAATACAAAAATTACATAAAACAAAAGTTTAAAAGGTTTGGTTTAGAGTTTGTGAGGGTTTGGTTACATTTTGCGACTTACTTGTGTGGTGCCTTGTATAATAGGCACCACTGAGAAGGTGACCTTGTATAGCGTCTATACTATTTAGCTACTCACACAAGTCTGACTTTGCTCCTTCAGATAAGATAAGATAAGATAAGATAAGATAAGATATTATTAAAATAAGTTAAGATAAGATAAAAGATAGATAAAACTTTATTTATAGTCGGAGGTATAAAACAAACAGTAGAACATAAGCTATAAAGCTTTTAGCCGACTGATAAAATAACAATGAAAAATGAAAATATATTTACAGACGATTAGAATGATATTATGACTGAACTTACAATAATCATAAATTATTTTGCTGAAAGATTATGCATGATCCAAAATTACAACTGTAACATCTTAACAAATCTTTAAACTTACCTAATTCATCTACTTATTTTAATTCAACAGGTAAAGAATTCCAAATCATAGCACCTTGATACATAATAGACCTGAAACCATATTGCATAGTATTGTAAAAAGGCTTGACTAGCTTAGGATTATGTCTCATCTCATATGGCGTAATCTGCCTGGTAAAGAACAAACTTGCTATAGCTCTTGACATATCATGGAGTACTTTATAAACAAATTCTGCTGGACTAGTTTTCCTTGTTACGTAAAGCATAATATCTTAAAGCCAGTCTGTAGAAGCACTATCAGCACCAAATTACACTGGTGCCCCCTCATGTTTATAACTAGCACACAAAGCTGTCAGAATTGACGAGTGCGGCAGAAAATAGTGCAGAACATTGCAAAGAACACACGTATCTTCTCGTGGGTGCTTGTTTGGAAAAAGTTGTGCTGTCTGCATAATTTGTGAACCTAGTTGATGACAAGGGACCCTCGCTGAGAGCCAAAAAGCTTTTGCAGGAGAAGATTTAAATCAAATGACATGATTATTATGTACCTGCCTTTAAAATCAATACACAAATTAAAATAGGGTGGAGTAAAAATAATTCTAGGTCTCTGCTTTTTGCATGGATCGATAGATCCATAGATCCATAGATCCATAGATAGATAGATCCATAGATCCATAGATATGGAAAGTGCAGCCCTTTAAGGAAAGTTCTTGCTGCTATCAAGGGTTGATTGATGAGGTGAGAGCTGTTTACACATTTACCCCATGGGTGAGATCTTTTACTTGCCTCAGCAGAGACACTGAGTACAAGGGACCGCCAATTTAATGTATCATCCTATGAAACCAGCTAAGATGATGCTCATGAAAGGTGTCCAAGCCTGGGTTTAAACCTGAAACCTGGGTCCTTCAGTTCAGAGGAGCAGGCAAGCGTCTTACCACTGTAGATGCCTGAATCCACTTCAGTGAGCTGCTTAGCCTATCAAGCAGATTAATTCACTTTTGTTATTTCACATACCTGATCGACCTATTCAATTAAACCAAGTTGTTTTTCTTCCATATAAACCTGAATATGGGTGGATAAATCTCTATACTTAGTGAGTGAAATGGCAGTGAGAAAATCAGCCAATTTATTTGATGGAGAGCACTTGGGTATGTAAGGTAGTTCAATTTTCATCGGTGCAAATGAGAAGCATTACCTGATAATATGCTACATTGGCACGATATTGCCCCAATGTTGGTTCGACGTCAATACGATGTCAAATGCTATCAGTGGGTACTGCCCTTTCTCCACACATCTACACTCTTGAAGGTCAATATTTTTGTGGTTAAATTGCCTTGCTACATCACATTTAAACTTCAATATCATGGGCTATCAACAAGTCAGATGGCATGCCCATAGCTAATTCTGGTTCCACTTCAATGAGCAGCTTAATATGATTTAGATGAACTAATTGCCCATGTGCTCTACACCAATCAAGTAAGCTGATTTGCTGACACATCAACATTGTTTTAGAGTAAGAATTAGCTTGAAAATGCTTTGAGTACATAGTAGTAAGCTGTCCAGCATTTTGGCCTGCCAATGCTTTTAACTTTCATTGATCACATTTTATTGGTAGGTTTATGGTTGCAACTTCCAAAGTTTATAAATGAAAGATTTAGGCATTATTGAACTTTTAACTATGGAGTAGTACTGCAGTAAAACAAGGTAAACACATCACAAAAAAAACCTGACTGTATAGAGGGCTTTCTATCTGTGAGTGCGGTGACATTGGTACTGATCCAGCTCAGATAACTTTTTTCTTTTTTTCTTTCATCAAATTGAAAATTTACTGCCATCACACATTGCCAGATAACTTCTTTTTTTAAATAATGTTAATGTTTGAACAGATGCATAATTCATGTCTAGCTAAGACCATGTGCTGAAACTTACTTGCGTTTGCTTTCATATTATTCATATCAAACCACTCCATAGCATGTAAACAGTTTTTAATAACACTCGACTGAGTGTGTTATCCTCTCGGCTTAATTGTAAATTTTGCTGTTGAATTTGAGAAACATAAAATCATCAATAAAATGTTGAATAAGAGAGGCCAAAAACAGTGAGACGGAATATTACACTTTACATGTTTATCAAGGAGCAATATCTTGTGTTATTGACACTCAGCCTACATGAAATTTCTGCTGCTTCAAAGCTTGCTGAGATATGGAGGAAACTCCCTCATTCATCAATACAGACTTACAATGTCCTCTTTTTTTTAGCTGGTTTTCTCCCTTGCACAGACATTAATGACCTTATAGGTTAAAATGTCGTTAATTTCAACTACTTGATACCCCATGCCCCTGTGGTATATGAGAATCTCATAAAATAGTAAGTTTTCAAGCAGTTTTTCAGGTGTGGTGCAAATTTTGAAGATTCCGAGTGTAAATTCATCACTGCGCTACGCAGTAATGACTCATGCAGTGATAAATCAACTAGAAAGCGAAGAAAATTGGCTGCAGTAAATCTCCCTTTGTTCCTAAGTCAGAAATTCAACACAGAGGCTAATTCAATTCACTTTTCAATTCACTTTCAATTCACTTTATTAGACCACATGCAGTTACAATCAATGACCCACAATAACCTGTATACCACATAGAAAAGCCATGTGGTATAGCCTATGTGGTATACATGTGGTATACATGTCTATACTACATGGTTTACCTTACAAGGATGGGAAATGTATACGACATACTTCTATATTTCAGAAACAAATAGGGAAATTATTGATATATTGTAGTGGCAGGCGACATCAGAAAATGTATGAGCCTTTTGCCAAATATAAAAATGCAAATACATGTTTACAAATAATAATTATTTATTCAGCTAATGTAATACATACAATATAATTTGTTTTGCTGCCTTAGCTCAAAAGGAGATGAAGTACATAAATAATTGATATAAATATATGTAAATCTATATATATATATGTTTATTAATACACTTCCACTTGAAGTAAAAGGCATATTACATTAAATGAATATCAGTTTGTATAGCTAATTACAATAATATCAAATAAAAAGAAATATAAGTGTTATTTTGAACAGGGAAAATCCATTAAATCATTTTGCTACTCATCATTTAGCAAGTCACACATATTGTCCTTCATTTCTTTAATTACTTGTATGATGCTAGTATCCTCATCAGTCAAATGGTAGAGAGTATTGCGAAATGTTTTGATATTCATCACTTCCTCACTCCCTATTTGCAGCTTTTGGGATATCAAGTACGGGTTACATGCTGTAATGCTATAAAAAGGCAAGAAGAAATCGATGTAAAAAGATAAAATGATTAATAAATACTTTTAAAAAAATCACTGAAATGACGTATTATTAAACATGCGTACAGCACAGGGTAAAAAACTATTTATAAAGTGTTTGTTGCTATAAAAAGTTCTTAGATGTCTATCAGAGCTTTAAGCTGCACTGTCTGTCAAATTTGCGATTTTGTAAGACTCTCAAATAGTTCATAAATAACCTTTATTAATCAAGGCACACTTAATGTGTGTGATCTAATGATTTCATCAGACTTTAATTACTTAAAAAACTAAATCATACATTAAGAGAAAATCCAGACCAAAACATTGGAAACACAATGAAAATGACATCATCACCATTGTTTAGTATTGTGACGTCATCACTGGGTTTGTTTACATATTGAGTTTTTGATGGCATGAAAAACAAATATTTATATTACTTATTGTTAATTAAAACTAAAATGTTGACCAAAAATGGGCATGTAATGGTAAAATATATCATAAAACAAGAAGGTAGTATTGATTTATATCATTACTTTCATGTGCAAATTTGACAGATAGTGCCCCTTTAAAAAGTAAAAAAATGGCATTCTTCTTTTAATTATAATATCGCAGCCGTTCTCTTTCTAGCAGTTCTCTTTCATTGTATAAACTGTGGAGCGATGGTAGGCCAGTCCCAATTATTTTCTCTGCAGTGCAAATGACTGAATTTAGTTTGTTAATATCTTTCTTTCCAGCTGATCAAAATGCTTTCAATTACGGCACAGTAGAAGTTGATTGTAATTGTGTGCTGCACCTTGAAAGACTTAAGTGTTCCCAGGAAATTCAATCTCTGGCGAGCTTTCTTCATAATGGCAGTTGAATTTATATGCCATTTTAAATAGAAATGTGAGTTCCAAGGATCTTGAAGTTTTTAACCTCTTTAACAGACTGATTGTTGATCGAAAATGGGAGTTTGCTGTTCCTTTTTGAGCGAAAGTCAATAATAATTCCTTTACTAAATTAAGAGTCAAGTTGTTTTCAGGGTACCAGCTTATGCTGTGGATGCCACTTGCGCAAATAGTTTGATCATTTTGGCTGATTAAGCCACAGATGTTTGTACCTTCATTAAGTGCCACACAGTCAAATGTAAAAATAGAGTATAGCATAGGCGACAGGACACATCCTTGAGGGGTGCCAGTTGATAAAGTTTCAAGGTGGGAATGTACATTGAAATTCAAGATCACACAATATTTGTGCAGTTTTGCTGGTATTATTGTATTAAATGCAGAGCTGTTATTGATGGTGATTATAACGGTTGCAAGATCTTGCGTAGGCATTAACGTGATAGCATCTTCAATGGAACAATTGGATCTACCTGCAAACTGGTATTTGTCAAAGTCTGGAGGAAAAAGAGATTTGATGTACTTGAGCACAATTTTCCCGAATGCTTTCATTGGTACTTCAGTCAGCACTACCAGTAGAAATGTTCATTGATATTTAACTATGTACTTGATCGAGGTGAATATCCTACTCACTGGTCAGAAGGGCTAATTAAAGCTTTGCACAAAAGGGAGACAAGTTGTATCCAGATAACTACAGAAAAATCAAAATAAATGTTGTTATGGGTAAAATCTTTGACTCTATCTTAAACGCATGACTTTCCTATAAAATGAGGTTCTTAATCTTGATGATCCTTGTCAGATTGGGTTTACTCCAGGAGCACAGCTGACTTTGTCTTTTTTCTTGATACTGTAATTAGATACCAAATGCAAAAGCGTAAACCTCTCTATCTCTGTTTTGTCAATTTTACAAAATCATTTGACTGCATTAACAGAAATGCTCTATACTACAAACTAATGAATCAAACGATAGGCAATATAATGCTCAATACAGTAATGAGCATCTATGACAAAGCTAAAGCTTGGGTTAATCATTTCGGAAATATTGAAGAAACAATCCATAGCTGCTATGGCGTTTTGCAAGGTGGAATTCTCAGTCTAAAGTTGTTTAATGAATTTCTATCTGACCTGTCCAATTATTGAAAGGAATCAAATGGTATATCACTTAATAATATCATGCTCACACAAATTTCATATGCTGATGACATAATTATACTTGCACATTCTGCAACATCACTCCAGCATAAATTCTCTCCATGAATTCTGCAAAAAGTGGCATCTAATTGTGAATTAAGGAAAACCTAAAATAATGAAATTTAGCAATAACAGACACAATCCATTTTAATTTGATACCCAATGAATTGAGTATGTTGAGTCCTGTAAATATCTTGGCCATGTGTTAACAAACCAACGTAACTCGCTTAAAAATATGACTGTTTATCTTGTAACACATGAGAAATTTCAGGAAAACTATACCAGCTGAAATCAATGACTCTACACTCCAGCCAAAGCTTAGAACTAATAACCTCATAGACTGATTACAGGCTAGAACCCTACCATCCACTAAGCCTTAGCAGAAAAATTTATAATGAAAATCACATATAACATGTTGAGCAATTAAACAATGAAGACCAATTTAAGACCATCATGAAATCAAAAGAACCTTGTTAAAATCCTAATGAATGTTTGTGTAATGTTAGTGTCATCATCCATCGTCAAGCATTAACCATCACTCCCCAAAACCAGCAGTTTCTGCACTATGAGCATTTGTTGTATTACAACCATGTATATACCTATTTATCTGCTTTTGAATTGAAATTGGGTCAATCCATATGAATTCACCGAAATTCAGACAAACTTCCCAGGTCACCATCTCAAAAAATTCTGCAAAAAATACCATTTGTATGACTATATAATTAATGGAAAAATCCAAAATTTGAGGTCTCCAGTGTCAATGGTTTAGAAGATACAGCAATTTGAAATTTTATTAATTTTTTGTGGAAAAGCACAACGGCATGAGTTTTCAAGTTCAGACGTCCATATCTCTCTTATTTTTCATAATGTAGGCATGAAATTTTGTATCTAGAGTAAAGAAGTTAGTTTTTTACTCTAGATATAACAGATCAGGTAGTCCACCAAAAATCAATCAACGTACTTGGGTTAGGGGATAATAACAATATTAGGAGTGCTGGAATACTCTGACCTGAGTGTTTTGTCCTGTTTTTCATCAATGAATTTCATCCTCCTGTGGTGTTGGTCATCACTAATGTGCTAACTCAAATAGCTTTCCCACACACACACAATGGACCTTTCATAGTAATGGCGATAGGGGTTTGTTGCGATGCAGCCTATGTTTTAGTTCATGTCTGCACATGCTGCCTACGTATGCAGATAGTGACGCCTCACTTACAAATGCTGCCGAAATTGGAACTTAGTAGAGGCAACCTCACCATTAAGACTCCTTGGTATTTGTAACTTCGAAGTTTCAGCTTCACAATTAGACAATGTATGGTTAAATAGTAATAACCAAACAGCCAGACCAACAGCTTTACACAGAGAAATAACATAATGGCTATAGTCAGGCAGAAACTTCAGTGCAGAGATAGAGAAAACTTCACTCAGTTATGCATTTACACAGAGGACTGATTTAGGCTAATATATTATATCTACGTTTATCAATGTGTGTGTCTATGCCATAAAAAGGACGCAAATGTAAATCTATGTTTCAAGTAGACTTGTGAACGTCTTGGTTGCATTGATAACAGAACACCTCAAACTGTGACTCCGCGTAAGTCTGCCCTCTTCGGTTATTACTGTTGCCATTTTACTTAATTAAGGAAGTTAAATTCATTGAAACATCCACTCACAGGTCGATGTGTCAGGTAACTAATAGAGTCTTTTCACTGAGCAGCCCAGAATTCAGCAAGACATAAGTCTTTCCTTTTCAGACATAGGAGATCATAGCTAACTGATTACATAAATACATATTTTCTAAGGGAAATAACAGAAATCAGTTGAATGAAAAGGTGTCAAATATACATTAAAATGCACTAAAAAATACTGCTGCTAGGATGCATTTTCTTCAGCCAATCTGAGTCAAGGGTGGGAACCTTTTCAGCCAATAGTAATGCAGTATTCTATCATAGCCACCTAGTTGAAATACATAGAACTTTCCGTAAAGACCCACTGTTGCGTAACCTTCCTCTGCATTTGATTACTATCACGACACCATATAAATATATATCAAATATTCTTTGTACGATTTTCTCTTGTACAGTTGCTACATAAATGTATCATGCACATTTTCTCAGATAACTCAATAATACAGCCAAAATTGAAGAGTCCATGCTACTCATTAACAATTACTCCTCACTTACATGTTTAACAAAATTGGTTAATTTACATAAATTCAGGGGTATGCTGTGATATGAAATTCACCACACAGAATACCACCTGTAAAATAATACCCATAGCATAATATATGGCATTGGATCACAGTGATCAGCAATGATAGCATGACCTGGATACATATTATCCAGGACAACCTGCATTTTTATCATTTTATTTTATATATAAATAAACCTATCCTAATTTGACATTACAAAGGACAAGGCATGATTTAGTATTTCAATTAATAATCAATGGTTCACAAACAAGTTCACCTTTTCCAGTTACCGTAAATGGTTGTCGCTTACTTATTACATAAATTGGATGTGCGTTGCACTCAGTGTCTATGCTGAGGCAAGTAAAGTACCCCCCTCCCATGGGGTAAATTTGTAACATGGTGTGAACTCCAAGCCTTAATCATCTCATCATTACCCCTGTCTCTGGCAGCCAGTCATATAAGCTGAGTAGCATTGGGACAAACAAACATTCAAATATTTAATATGATACACCACAGACAACTGCATGACTGCAATGTTTTTACACTCATGTAAAAATTGTCATGTTAATATTACTAAATATGTATTTTTTTGCTTTTTCCCCTAGGGGTACAAAAACAAACTCACTGGGGTGTCATTTTATGCCTGGTCTCAGACCACCTGTTGATGTGCTAGCTAGAATCCTCTTTCTAGCTTAGTCATTAATCCAGATGTTGACCTTATCAGTCCTCTTATGTATTTCCATGGAGACAAGAGTCTTTTCTCCATGTTATTGCAACGCTGTAGCAGCAGAAATCTTCAATAGTTGAAGCCCTGCATAATCTTATTAATGTAATATTGATACCCAGTTGTCTCAGGTAAACTGTCAAAATATATGCAAATTAGTGATGTTTAACTGATAAAGTAGTATCTAATTATCATGGCCACTTACATTTAAGCTCTAGCTACTTGTTCATCTTTCATATTTTCCATGACAAGTCCTTGCATATATGGATTTCTGTTTTCTTTCTCTTTTTTTTCTCTCTCTTTGTTTCTCTACTCTGTCTCATTCCATCTCTTTCCATCTCAACCTATCTCTTTCCATCTTTCTCTTTCTTTCTCTCTCTTTCTGAGGTGTACAATTTTACACAGGCCAGACCACACACAGCACTGGCAAACTATCTTTGGGTTTAGTGCACCCCAATCTATGCCCATATTTGGCGTCCATTAAAATTAAAAATTGTATTAAATATTTCACAAGTTTGAAGTTCTAGCACAATTAAAATAACATTTTGTGTAGAATAGCGGGGCTTTGGGGGCCTAGAAAAGCAAAATTAAACTCTGCCTTTACTGTGAATATGAGGACCGCCGTCATAACTATATTAACTATATATTAGTTTGTGACGTCAAAATTGATAAGAGGCTCGGTAAATATGGTCATAAATCTGTCTCCGCTATACTGCACTTTTTCCCTATCTTTATATACCAGATAACACACAGCATTTATCCTGAATTCCTGAAATCGCCTGGCAAATTTTACATTTTTACCCATTTGAGTCACATTGGAAAATAAAATCATAATCTCAGGAGAATATATTGCATTAAATATATTTCGCATTAAAACTGGAAACAATGAAAGTCACATATCTCAAGACCTACAGTATGTAGAGTTGGTACCAAAATGTCCCCAATAAGTTTATATTCATCTTCCGTACATATTTGGGGTGCAACTCCATTAGTTCCCTAGTTATTTAGGAAAAACGGCTTTTTGAGGCCGCCATCTTTGATTTATGCTAATTTGGGGGTGTTCCACTACTTTGATTTTCAATGATTTTTAGTATGTGTTTTAAGAGGCCCTTGGGGTTCAAATGGCACTGGAATCATTTGTATGCAATTTATTCCGGGTTCAGCCCAATATTTTCATTTCACTACTAGCCTATACGATACTTTTACCTGTCCTTGTCGAATGTTACTCCATTGCAGCTCTAGCTAGGTAAACTCATAATATCATAAGCTCTACCCGTATACACTTCAGATCTATAAAGTATAATGTACAATATATATAGTCAAGTCAAGTCAAGTCAACTTTATTGCGGACTCTAGGTCCATAAAAGGTAGAGAATACATATATGATAAATGGGTCAGAACGACCCCAGACATCAAGAGAATTTAAGAGAATCTATCTTATCATAGGAACTGCAATAACCAATGAGAAGCAAAGCTGCCGCTGTGAAGCACACCCATGTCATAGATCTTTTTAACTAATATCTTACTGGACGACCTCACTCTGCAATGTAAATTAAAACAATTTTTCCGAATAATGCATTTTGGACTGGGAATGTCAGACATGGTGTACATCAGAGAGGCACTGCATCTCATTGGCAGGTACAAAAATCTTCTAATGCAATTATTATATGATACAAATAATCTTCGCAATTTGTAAACACAGTAGTTAAGCCATAATGCACAGCAATACATGTTACTGCAGAAAGTTTTGTACAAGAAACATTTGACATAATCAGTACATTTGCTAAATCTTTTCCTGAGCATGTTACTTCTACAATACAAGCTTCTAATTTGTCTGTCTATATCCCTGGCATCAGAGAAAGTTGAAGTGATGATATGGCCAAGATATTTCACTTCACTAACAATTTCAAGTTTCCGGTCATTAATGAAGAACTCTGGGACAGAGTACTTTGTAGGCCCTTTTTCAATACACATACAAACTGTCTTTTCAACATTATAAACAAGGTCAGCATCTGAACTAAACCTGTGACATACATTTAGCATACTTTGCAGCCCACCAGCCGAGGGTGAAAAAAGCACGACATCATCTGCATACATAATATGATTAATTTTACCACTTCCATAAGAAAGGCCACAATGCAGAGATTCTAATTCTATACTCAGGTCATTAACATAAACATTGAATAGAAAAGGAGACAAAACACTCCCCTGTCTAACACCATTGGAAACATTAAAAGTATCTGATGTAACAGCACCCCATCAGACGTACATACTCTGGTTATAGTACCAAAAATCCAATAATCTGACAATACACTTAGGGATGCCCCTTTCCAGCAAAACATTCATTAATCGGTTGTGATTGACCCTGTCAAACGCCTTGGAGGCATCAAGGAAACAACAGTAAACAGTACTTCCTGACTTCAAATAAGAATTTACCAATTCTTTGAGAACATAAATACACTGATCAGTACTCTGACTTTTTTGAAATCCAAATTGATTTGGTAATGTCCACAGGTAAACATCGATTTTACACAGAATAATTCTTTCAATGACTTTGGTTAATACATTAGACAGTGCTATCGGTCTGTAATTGTCCTTGGATGTGAGTGACTTACATTTATTCTTGACAATCGGTACTAACATTGATTGAATCATACTGCTTGGCATAAAGCCATGTACCAGCATACCTGATATAAGAAAGGCAAGAATAACATTTAATCTAGGTGAGGCATATTATAATTTACAACATGTCATGGTCAGTGCTTGTTGCAAGTAAAGGGAACAGTACCTGCCTTGAAACATTCTTCTTTATCTATTTTCTTGTCTTGAATAAGGCAACTGCAGTTAGTGTTCTCTTAGTTCTCAGTTAACTACCAGGGGGAGCCACAGTGTTTCTGCGTCACAACCCCATCTAGTGATAAGTTCCAGTGTTTACAGATTGGGGTTTCAAGGCAAGGTATGTTATATTTGTGAAATCTTACGAGGTAGATAGGTAGGTAGATATTGAAAGTGCAGCCCTCTAAGCCACGTGCCTTTTAAAAGGTTGAATAATGAGGTCAGAGAGTGAGACAGGAGTCCACGCACGTTAGACATTTATCCCATGGGTGGTGTCATTTACTTGCCTCAGCATATACACCAAGTACATTTTGCAAGCAATAAATACCCACTTTAGCTCACATTGGCTTGGAAGACGCCAGTTTTTTTTAATAATAGAGTTAAACCAACTGCTTTTGCATATTAATTACACACCACTAACAGTAGAAACATGCTAGCAATGCTTGCAGGGTTACAAACTAATTGCAATGCTTTCTTATTTAGTTTCTTAAGTTTCTTGTTTTGTCCTATTGTGAAATTATCATACACAAGTGTGCCATAGATAAAATTAGATGAGATAAATGATTCATATATTCTGAGTTTAAATACCTATTACAAATTCTTTAAAAAATCTGTAAAAGATGCAAAAAGACTTTATTATGACAGTCAATTTAATAAATATAAAAATTACCTAAAAAATACATGGAAAACCATAAACAACATCATATGTAAAAGAAGTAGCACTGCCAAATTTCCAGAATATTTCCAAATAGACAGTCGGAAAGTTGCCAACAGTGAAAAGATAGCTAACAAATTCAAGTTTTTTTGTAAATATAGGATCTAACTTAGCTGGCCAAATTCAAATATCTGCTGATAAGAATTTCTATCACTACCTAAGAACCCCATGCCAAACACAGTTTTCTTTTCAAACAGAAGATGATACTCTGGGACTCTGCGATCCAAAACAAGGATTGGCATTGACAATATATCGACCATTCTATTAAAACAAATTAAACTAGAAATATATAAACCGCTTACGTTTTCAATTAATCAGTCTTTTGCCACTGGCATCTTCCCTTATGATTTAAAAATAGCAAAAATATTACTCATTTACAAAAAAAGACGATGACAAATTACACTCCCTCTATATCAAAAAGTTTTGAAAAAGCAGTATAATCAATGTTTACATAGTCTTTGCAGTGCATTAATTACTATTTAATAGGCCAGAGTCTCGTCCTTTATCGGAATTAACCAAATTGGCAAGTACACATGAGTACACATGAGGCTCTCACACCAGGTGAGGCTTCCAGAGGCCTCAGGTCTCACAGGTGTCGACATCTGGTGGTATGTCTGGCATCACGCTTAGTTGGGTTTCCTGACTTTAAAAGCGCGGACATGTATAAATTCTTGACAAGATCTGAGTGGAGGAAAAACCAATCTGCGGACGCACTTTCAGCCCTGAATCACACTGGTGTGCCCTCTTTATGAAAGCCAGTCTGTAGAAGCACTATCAGCACCAAATTACACTGGTGCCTCCTCTTGTTTATAACTAGCACACAAAGCTGTCAACATTGACGTGTGGGGCAGAAAATAGTGTAGAACATTGCAAAGAACACACGTAGCTTCTCGTGGGTACTTGTTTGGAAAAAGTTGTGCTGTCTGCTAAATTTGTGAACCTAGCTGATGACAAGGGACCCTCGCTCAGAGCCAAAAAGCATTGGCAGGACAAGATTTAAACCAAATGACATGATGATTATGTACCTGCCTTTACCAAATCAATACACAAATTAAAATAGGGTGGAGTAAAAATAATTCTAGGTTTCTGCTTTTTGCATGGATCGATAGATCCATAGATCCATAGATCCATAGATAGATAGATCCATAGATCCATATATATGGAAAGTGCAGCCCTTTAAGGCAAGTTCTTGCTGCTATCAAGGATTGATGGATGAGGTGAGAGCTGTTTACACATTTACCCCATAGGTGAGATCTTTTACTTGCCTCAGCAGGGACACTGAGTACAAGGGACCGCCAATTTAATTTATCACCCTATGAAACCAGCTAAGATGATGCTCATGAAAGGTGTCCAAGCCTGGGTTTAAACCTGAAACCTGGGTCCTTCAGTTCAGAGGAGCAGGCAAGCTCTTACCACTGTAGATGCCTGGATCCACTTCAGTGACCTGCTTAGCCTATCAAGCAGATTAATTCACTTTTATTATTTCACATACCTGACCTATTCAATTAAACCAAGTTGTTTTTCTTCCATATAAACCTGAATATGAGTGGATAAATCTCTGTACTTGGTGAGTGAAATGGCAGTGAGCAAATCAGCCAATTTATTTGATGTAGAGCACTTGGGTATGTAAGGTAGTTCAATTTTCATCTGTGCAAATGAGAAGCATTGCCTGATAATATGCTACGTTGGCCCGATATTGCCCCAATGTCGGTTTGACGTCACCCACATAGTGCTGACGTCAATACGATGTCAAATGCTATCAGTGGGTATTGCCATTTCTCCACACATCTACACTCTTGAAGGTCAATATTTTTGTGGTTAAATTGCCTTGCTACATCACATTTAAACTTCAATATCATGGGCTATCAACAGGTCAGATTGCATGCCCATAGCTGATTTCTGGTTCCACTTCAATGAGCAGCTTAATATGATTCAGATGAACTAATTGCTCATGTGCTCTACACCAATCAAGTAAGCTGATTTGCTGACACATTTGAGTAAGAATAAGCTTGAAAAAGCTTTGTGGTTAGTAACATAGTAGTAAGGCGTCCAAGATTTTGGCCTGCCAATGCTTTTAACTTTCATTGATCACATCTTATTTGTAGATTTATTGTATGCACTGACAGTTAGGGTATATGCAGTTGAAATGCATGATGCTACTGTTAGTGGTGTGTAAATAAAATGCCACAGCAGCTGGCTTAACTTTGTTGTGGCAATACTGCCAGTAGTACCGAAGCAACACTGCATGGTTAGCATTGTTTCAGCAATGTCGCCAGCAATTTAGCACGGTTTCATTGCAGGAATGTTGCAGGAATGTTGCACTGCAGCACTTAAGGTGTCAAATGGTATAATTTAGCATTGCTAATATCATAAATAACATAGGGCTGACATCGATTCAATGTCAAATGCTATCAGTGGGTACTGCCATTTCTCCACACATCTACACTCTTGAAGGTCAATTTTGTTGTGGTTAAATTTCCTTGCTACGTCCCATTTTAACTTTAATTTCACTGGCTATGAACAGAGTAGATGTCATACTCATAGCTAGCCCCTTTCTGGCTCCACTTCAATATGATTGAGATGAAATACCTGACATACACCAATTAAACAAGCTGGTTTGCTGATGTATGAACATGGATTTGAGTAATAAGATTTAGCTTTCTGGTTAGTAAACATAACAGAAAGCTGTCCAGCTACTAGTAGAGGTTTGTGGGTGGATTGGGGCTGTATGTCTTGTATTTCGGCACCTGTTGGGCTAAGTAGGATAGGCAGGGACCATGGTAATGAGACAAAGGATGAAACAGCCATCCAACTTGGGCTCGACTGGGAATCATACCCAGTACCCAGTGGTTGGAAGCCCACATACTACCACTAAGCAGCTAAGCTAGGCCCTCACCCTAGGCTACTAGCTTCAATTTAACTTGAAAAACATTAACCTGCGTTCAGGTAGAGAAATGGCAATATGTATGGTAGTTCAGCTGGGTGGTCTAGTGATAAGATGCTCGCCTGGTCCTGTGAAGGACCCAGGTTCAATCTCAGGACAGGGCCACTTTATGAGCATCATCCCAGCTGGTTGTCGTTCAGATGAGATGCTACATTGGTGGTCGCTTGTACTCAATGTCTAATGTGTAAAACTGGTGGACTTCTCCTCTCTCTCTCACCTCATCAATCAACCCACGATAGCAGCAAGAACTTGCCTTAGAGGGCTGCACTTCACATATCTTTTTATCTGTCTATCAATCCATCTTTCCATCTATCCATCTATCCATCTATCCATCTATCTATCTATTTATTTAGCTTTCTATCTATCATTGTAAGTGCAATGGCAGTGAGCAAATGAAATGTTTGAAAAATGACTTAATTTCATTTCACCCATGGTGATGATAGGGCATTTTAGTGGATCCTGCTCTCCAGTGGTTGAATGTACTAAAAGAACTATTTGAAGGAACAACTTCTGGAGGGTCGTCAATTATTTAAATGGCTAAATTGATGTGATTGGCTACAAAATTGCAATTCATAATTTTGGTTGATTCTCTTGATGACTTTAACATGACATTGTGTAATGTGTGTAGCTCAATTTGTCAGACCATTCATTTTTTGTCTCGTCCATTCAAGCTCAATATTCAAATTTAGCGGCATTGATTCCCAAAAAAGCGTTACTACTGTGCGATGTTCAATGATGACATTGTTGTGAATGCAATTGTTTTTACAACCAGACAATTATTTTACAACAATATAATGAAACCATGTGCAGCAGCTGTGTGAATGCAATAAACACCATTTCAGTTTACAGTAAAAGTATTCCTAATAGTTACATGACCATCAAGTGGATCAATTGTGTGAATTCATAAATGAACATGGGTAATAACTTACTACAAATGAATGTGAAATCAAACACTGCTCTGTTCCTTTTGGCTGCATTAACCGGAGGATTTTGTTTCTGGTTAATCATGGATATGGAAGTTGCCCTACCTAATTTTATGGGAATCAGATTTATGAAATTTGCCAATTTATCAGATATTGGATTTATGGAGTTTGCTCGGACTAAATTAATAGGAATTGGATTCATGAAAAGAGAATCTAGAAGTTGCATCATCCTGCCAGATCCTTACTTTCAGTCACAGTGTGTTGGAAAGATACAAAATTACCAAATTAGCAACAGAACAATCTATCTTCAACTAATGGGAAGATTAGGAAATAATTTATTTGAAATAGCATCTGCATATGCTTTGGCAAAGGACACAAATTCTCAATTGGCTGTTATGAATTCTAGTAATCTGAATATCTACGATAGGCGACCTTTTATAATAATCAATGAAAAGGAACTAAATAAAATGAGGGTAAAACACATCGCGGGAAGTCATTCTTTGAAGGACTACATTAGAGCCTATCGCACTGCCTTTAACTCAAGTTTCACACTAACCCATTACCTGCAACGCTATGCTTATTTTGGTGGATGTGAAGACGAAATTAGAGAAAAACTGTCTATGAATAAAGCTTTGATTGCAAAAGCAGATAAAGCAATAATCAGTATTACCAAGCGCCATTTGAATGTCACATCACGCCATGTCACTTCAGCTCCAGTATTTTCTTTTGCGAATACTAAGATTATCACAGTTGGTATTCAGATAAGAAGGGGAGACCTTGTATCCAAGGAGAGTCATAAATATGGCCACAGAGTCCCTGGTGTCAGCTATTTCAAAAATGCAATGAATTACTTTAAAAAAAAATACAAACATGTCATCTTTATCGTTGCCACAAATGGACGATCGTGGGTCAAGAAGAATTTACTTCAAAATGGAGTTTATCTTTCCCCTTTAAAGACACCGTCCGAAGACCTTGCCATGGTTTCCAGATGTGACCATGCCATCACCTCAGTAGGTACATTCAGCTGGTGGGCTGGATTTTACAATCGAGGAACTGTCATATACTACAAAGATGCTTTAGCTCCAAATTCTTCTTTATGGAAACGAATGGAATTCACAATCAAGGAACGCTATCCCCCATACTGGATTCCTATGGCATGATTTTTTTTTGTTAATTATTATTTTTTATTTGAAATATCTTTTGTGTTATTGATTAAACGTTATGGTAGTATGGATAATACATATTGCTGGATTCTTATGGAATGATATACCAAAGTGGAATCTCGATTTTAGCAAAGGGTAAAAAATTACAAGGTATTCATAATTATAATTAAGGCAGTTGCCCTGTCATTTCTGCTTCTTTACAAGTACAAAACATTGGCTGTGTGAAAATATTACCTTGATTTTTTCACTACATGGAAGATGATTTCTGAAAAGAAAAGTTATTCGATTAGGGTAAGATCAGGTTAACATTGCTTCAATATTGGTGTCTGTGCAGAGGCAAGTAAAATACCTCACCCATTGGGTAAATGTGGAACTTTGTACCATTATTGTACAGAGCCTGATGCTAAGAAAGTTAAACAGCTGTTAGAGAGAGCTCTGAGATATATTTATTGCGTTTAATTTAAAGAATTGTTATCAAAAGCCAATAGATATCCATTGTATGTGTCTAGGATCCACAATATACTCATAAATGTACATAAAATAAGATTAAACTGTCTACCATCTATTACATCTGATTATCATTTATCGATTACAAGCACTTGTGCTTATGTTTTTTTTTTTTTTACTTTACTCGACGTTAAATAAAATTTAAAAAAATTCTAAAATAAAAATATTTGTTACAGCCTGTCTATTGAAATAATAACTGTCATAAATCATTCATTAATGATAAGTACAATTTGAAAATTGTGCCTTAAGTATATTGAACACAAGTAAACTATATATGGGCTTGTTGTATTGGCTTGAATATGAACTTTCAAAAACTGAACTTTCCACACATATTATTTTGAAGAAAAAAAAAGATTAAATTTAAAAATTTATAATGAAATGGCAGTACTTCACCTGATAATATCTGATCTCCACAGACACCAGAAAAAAAAACATGTTGCCCTGTCAAGTATTTCTCATTAAGTACAATTACTTATTTGAATGTGGAACATCAGTGACATATATGGTGTTAGGATGTCACCTATGTACAACACAATATAAGAAAGTTTTAGAAAAAGTAATGAATTGTCCCGTGCATGGCGTAATGAGCAGAATGTTACCCTCGCGCCAGAGTGACTCTTTGGTGCAATGGTTAATGTTCTGGCTTTTAGTCCCAGGGTCCAGTAATTAATTCCCGTTTCAGCAGAATTGTGACAAATGGCGCCCAATGTGAGTGTACTTGTGGACCTATGTCCATGCCAGCCTGGAAGTGGCCAGGTGTAACAATTGTGATGTTCGCGGTCAAGCCTCATTGTGAGAAGGGAAGAATGTAGCGTAGTGGTCCTGGTGTCAGCTACACTACCAGAATCTACATACACTAAAGCACCGGTCTCACATAGCCGGTTTTGCCATAGTGAACCCGTAGTATTATATAACGTTTATGCAACGCGCTTCCCGGCTCCAACCCGACGGCTACCCGTGGATACCCGGCGATACCCGTCGAGTAACACCTGGGACTTGTGGCCAAGCCTGGAAACTCGGGCCCGGTAGCTGGGTATGCCATGCTTGCATGGCTCACCCGTGGCAAACTCCCGGGTGTCCAAAAAGTTGGCGGATCACCCATGGAAGCCGACGGATTACCCGTGGAAGCCGGAGGGTTACCCGTAGAACCCGTCGAGTCACCTGTAGAACCCGGCGAGTTATCCATCCCTAATTTTACCCGTAGTAAAGCCAGCGGTTAAGCGAGATACTATATATTATATAATAAGCATTTAATCTATCTGTCTCTCTAAACTATCTATCTATCTATCTATCTACATATCTACATATCTATAATCTATCTATCTATCTACATATCTATCTATTTAACTATCTACATTAAGGAACAGCGATTAATAATGGGGGCGTTTTTTGACAAGTATATTCTTGTTTTTGCCCAGTACACCTTATTAATTTTCCTCACCTTATCTATTATATAAATTCTACACAGCGTCCACAGCCATCACAGGCTAGGGCCTCCTCATCATCTTTAACTGCCATGCTGCAGGAAACACAAGGGTGCTTGACGGATGCTTTTCTCTTTGGCATTTTCGAAGTGTAAATATGCAATATCAATTTTAATTCCAGTTGGATTATTTTCAGCAACAACAACAGGAACGAAATATTAATAATTTATATAAAATGAAATAAAGACAAATATCTTGCTTAATATTTGGTCTATTTTTTCGATCCAAAACACGTATGGAATCGGTATGAACTATACTACAATTCAGTCTTTATTTGATGAAAATCGGACTAATATTAAGGGGAGCAGCAGCCTTTTAAAGTATATACAACCCCCTATCCTGCTGCATGTACAAAATATCATTCGACGAGTGACTCGCCGGGAACCCGGCGAGTCTATCGTACAACCCTGCGAGTCACTCCTACAACTCGGCGAGTTACTCCTGGAAGTCGTCCATTAATAGGCCGTACCCGCCGAGTCACCCATAGAACCCGCCGAGTCACCTGTAGAACCCTTTTTGCCACAAGAATCCGTCGCCAACCCGGCGAAAAAAGCTGTTGCATAACCGTTATGTAATACTACGGGTTCACTACTGCAAAACCGGGTATGTGAGACCTGGGCTTAAGAGGTGTGAGACTTCGGACTCACAAATGGTGTTAATGGAGTTTTAAAGCATGCTCCTTGCTCATGAACCTAGCCCCTTGAATCCAGAACTACATTTATATATAAAATCCTATTAAAAGTATTAATGGTTCCAATGCAATTGAAAGATAAATTAAACGTCATACTAGCAGAAATCCAGGCACCACTGACCAGGCTGTTTGGTGGCGCTTGGGGAAGATTCCTTTATTTTATTTCGCACTCACTTATATAAATATATATATATGTACATGTATTATATCATATATATATATATATATATATCATGTCATATATATATTATATATATGTAATATCATATATATATGTATACATATATATAATCATAGCAACGGATCATTCACAGGTGACAATTACAAGAAATAAAAAATCTAAATTGAATCTACATGTGTCCACTTAAAGCCATGGTCCTCAGAAACCCACATTTTACCTTTGCGGGTTTTAAGTGGACCAAAGAAAATATATATAAGCAACAGATGTAAATCTGTCAGAATAGAAACACATGTCACTAATTGTAGACTTCTGAGGTTCAGAAAATGGCGGCACAGTCCATGTACACCTTAAAATAGAAGGGTGTTGTATATATCCACTAAAGTCCGTGGTCCACTTAAACCCGATTTAGGACTATATCATATATTATATCATATATATATATGTACATGTATTATATCATATCAATCAAAAACTCATTTTTGATACATAGTGTGATTTTGTTTGTTTGTTTGTATGTTTATTTACCAGAAAAAAACATATATGCTTATCGAGCTGGTACAAATTTATGATAGAGAATATACAACAATACATTGTGATATTGAGATAATAATTACATGTTTATTAAAATGATATTGAAACAGAGTTGAATAAAGTAATTTTTATGCTATAAAATGGTAGTTGAAAGCAAAATTCTGATTATTTGGAATAATATCTTGAAATATTTTTGAAAATTGCGATTGTTGATAATTTATGTATAGAAGATAATTCTTTATCGTTCTACTACATGCCTATTATGAAACTCTACCTAAAAATGTGACGACAGCTGTGAAATAATTTCATTCCATATGTATATTCCTAATATTTTGTCATTTATTTGCCTTGTTCCTTTGTGACTCTGGGCATTATATTTCTTGTATTTGGATAATTATTATCTGCTAATTCTTGGAAATAGTTTGCATATATGTGCGGCAATATTTTCAGTTTACAATGACAAGAACAAAACATTGTTGAATGGAGAACAACACCTGAGGTTTAGAATGAGCTCATTTTCTAACTCTATTGGCAAAACTCTTAAATTTATGAATTACCAATCATGCTCTAATCAAACTTCCCATGATCATGCTATAGCAAAGAAAATTGACGACGCTTTAAAACCGCATTCTATTAAAACTTTTATCCATTAAGTTCAATTCAAAAACATCCATGTTAATTAGTTAAAAATATATTAAGCGCTGTATGCTCCCTAGGGAATTGAGAAAGTTCCATTGAGAACAGAGCCTGCTGAAGAATTGTAGGTACCCTATTTGTGAAGTCGGCTGAGAGCGTTTGCTGATAAAAATGGCTACAAACCTATCTTTACCACTATTTTTAACCGTCAAAAATGGTCTATCTAGATCATATCATTGGAATCCAAAATGGTGGAAATTGTTCATGTACTTTGTAAGCTCTTCTTCTCCATACAGCAGAACCAGGAGCAACCCAGTCCTTGTAGTATATAACAGTTCCTCGATTAAAAAATCCGCACCACCAGCTGAAGGTCATCAAGGATGTTATTGCGTGGTCACATTTGGATATGAGAGCCATGTCTTCTGCTGGATCTTTAAGGGTTGAGAGGTATATGCCGGATCCCAGCAGATTAATGTTCACCCAGTCTTTGTCGTTCGTTGCAACAATGAAGATGACATTTGAGTACCTTTCTTTGAAGTAATTCATAGCATTTTTAAAGTATCTCAGGCCAGGTATTCTGAAGCCTTCCTGGTATTTTTTTCGTTTGGTCAGGTCTCCCCGACGAACGTGTATTCCAACCGCAATAACAGAGTTTGGTTTGTTAACAGTTCCTGTTATCTCTCCGTGGTCTTTCACTATTCTAGCCATCTCGTCATCAGCTTTGTAAATTATGTCTTTCTTAAATGCCAATTTCATTCGAATTTCATCGTCGCATCCTCCAAAATAGGTGTAACGTATAAGGTAATGAGTGAGCTTAAAACTGCCCTGCAATGCGGCTTGGTAGGCATTTTTATAGTGAGCAAACTGTTGATCGGTATCGATGTGTTGTATCTTCAATTTATTCCATTCTTCCTTAGTTATTGTTTTGAAAGGCTTCTTTTCAAAAACATCGAGGTGTTGTGTGTACAAAACTGCCAGTTGAATATTTGTATCTTTTGCCAAAGCATATGAGCTTGCGACTTGAAACAAAACATTACCCAAGCGACCTCTTGTCCTGAGATACAGTGTTCTGTTCTCGATTCGTGTACCAAATTTCTTTCGATTACAATGCGATTGGATAGCGGAGTCTTTCACGGTTATACATGTACAACGGTGTGTAGGATAATAACTGCTATTCCCCGAACGGTTTGATGGCATGTCATTCTGCGTATAAAAAAAGCAATATATTCCGACGAGGGAGAGAATTAGGATAAAACTTAAAATATCTTTTGCGATTCTCCTATATGCCATGATACTGATTTTACCGTGTGATTTTTAGCCAGGTGATCAATCAAAATGTTTAAGTTTACTATTCAAAGCTAGTCTTTATTATGTAAGTAATGATTGTACTATGCTAATCAAATTATGCTTGGATACATCAAGGACATTTTTTTCTGTGGGATTGTTTCTTAAACAGTTCATGCATATTCAAATGAGCTAAACTGAAGATACACATAAAATTATGTAATACTTAACCACAGCAGTGTTACAATTTAAATAAATTAGCATTAATTGATATATATTATTACTGCCATATCATTAGCTACGTTCAAACTGGTAAATTTGTTGCTGTTATTATGAAACTTTAGCTTAATTTAATTGGTTATTAACAGATCAGAGTACGGCGAGTTAACACCGTCACGAGTGGTTGGTGGGTGGTGGGTGATTAGGGCTTTACGTCCTGTATTTCTGCACCAGTTGGGCTAATTAGGACAGGCAGAGACCATGGCAATGAGATGAAGGATGAAACAGCCATCCAACTTAGGCTCGACCGGGAATCGAATCCGGGACCCAGCGGTTGGAAGCCCAGAGCGCTACCTCTGAGCTAGGCCCCCGCCCTCCCTCACGAGTGGGGATGGCGAGTAAGCGCGGATGACAAACATTTTGTGAGTGAGCACGATTATTTTAGATTGCATTCGGCGAACTCAAATGTTGATAAAGATCAAAGGTTCACGGATAGTGTGAAGAAAAGTGCAGTATGGCGGACCCAAATTTATGACCATATTTAATTAATTAAAAAAAATTTAACATGTATGGAGAACTTAGTGCATTAATAAGACCAGCTAATGAAAAATCTATTTTTTTATCAGATTTTCACCATCTCGTCTAAAGGGTTAAAAAAGTCTTTATCTGATGATTCGACTGCATGCAGATCCCAATTTTTTATTTTCCAAATGTGACCTTTGCTAAAATGTTGGGTCCATGTGAAAGATAGTAAACAATCTGTATCATATATTTTAATTCAGTTGGAAATCATTGGAGCTTAATGAATGATTACTGACACTAATTCTGGATCTAAGTCGATGCCTACAATTGTTAAGTGATTTTTGAAAGTAGATTTATGTTTGTAAACCTAAATCTGCTTTCAAATATTCTTTAAAAGTGTTTCTCAAATTCATGAATGAGTCCAGATGGGCTGTTTTTGAAATCTTAGTAAAATATAATATAACATTCGAAGTAACACTGCAGCTTCAATTATATTTTTCAGATGCTAGTGAAATAATTACAATGCCTTAAGACCTTTAATTGATTTCTTGTTTAACTCATCCATATTTATCATACATATATAATCATGAATTTTTTTTAATGACGCCATGTTGAACAATTTGAATTCCCTGGGGGCAAGTCAAGTATGGAGATTTTAAATTTCGTCCTGATTAATTGTCATCTAAAAATAAGTATAATTTTGTGACTCATACATGGCCAAATGTGCCACGTGTGTTTTCTATGAGAAGGATAAACGCATGGTTTTTGCCAAATTTTGATGTGATGCAAAACGCACGTGGCACATTTGGCCATGTAGCAATAGCATTTTAGAAATTGATCTCCACTGACTTTTTCGGTCATATTTTCATGTAATGAAACGGCAAAAAAAAAGAAATTTTAGAATAAATCAAATTCCAAACTTCTGGTTTATATGCTTTTTGTCACATATACTTGTAAATTAATGTACTTGAGTGTTTGTGAATAATAAAATGATGTCTAAAGACGTTTCAATGTAAGATCAATTAAATAACTTTTTGTATTTGTGTCATTATCATGGTAATTTGTTATGGTGTATCATAATTGTAATAATGACATATATTGTCATAGAAAAACTTGCAGGGTGGGTGGTGGGTGGATTAGGGCTTTGTGTCGTGTATTTCTGCACCCGATGGGCTAATTAAGACAGGAAGGAGCCAGAAAAACTCACATGAATTAAACAATGGAAAATATAGCACACATTTCATTCAGAGTGAATACTTTCAGCCATCTTTTGTGCCGAGTAAAAACTATTCGGTTTTGACTATTACTAATATTTCTATCTATTATATGCAGTGCTGAATGCATTGCATGGAAAAATTCATGTATTACAATATTAGACATTCATTTGAATTCTATCATAAGTGCCTTAGCTAGCTACATTTTTACCCAGTTTGGTCATCTCATCATTACATCTGCCTCTCGTGTTCACATTTGGACTGACCAATAACAGGAACCACAATTGCTATATGTAACAAGTTATAAGCTCAAACATCTAAGGTACACAATATTTTATTGATATCAATAAGTGAGGCTTACAAGGTCATTGGGGTCACAAAACTGTAAAACTCAACTAAAATAACTGACTGACTGACTGACTCACCGACTGACTAACTCACTGACTGACTGCCTGACGTGCTGACTGACTGACTGACTGACTGACTCATTGACTGACTCACTCACTGACTGACTGACTGACTCACTGGCTGACTGACTGACTGACTGACTGACTGACTAACTCACCGACTGACTGACTAATGGCTGACTGACTCACTGACTGACTGACTCACTGACTGACTGACTCGCTGGCTTACTCACTGACTGACTAACTCACTAAGATAAGATAAGCTAAGATAAAACTTTATTTACAGTCGGTGGTGACAATAAAACAAAGAACTTAAGCTACAGTAGCTTTTAACAAACAAAACAACAAAAACAAGATGTCAAATATTTACAAATGATATGAGAAATGACATATAATGTTCTTAGTAAAGTTACAAGTTATTTTGTACACAAAAATACAAGATCCACATTGACAGTTTTTCCAGTAGTAATTGTTTCTTTACAATTGTCACTGGCTGGCTGACTGACTGACTAACTAAATGACTGGTTGGCTAATGACTGACTGAATGACTGACTGAAGTACTGACTGAAGTACTGACTGACTGACTGACTGACTGAATGATTCACACACACACACTGACTGACTGACTGACTATCTGACTGACTGACTAACTGACTGACTGACTGACTGACTGACTGACTAGCAGACTGACTAACTAGCTGACTGACTAACTAGCTGACTGACTGACTGACTGACTGACTGACTGACTGACTGACTGTATTGCTATAGCACTTATTTATCACCTGATCCATGAATAATTTACTTATAATTTATACATTAGGTGGCATACAAAATAATAATCAAAGCTACCTCTATTTGCCTGAGGGGGAAGAACATCAAGAACCATGTCACCTCCTGTACACAACTTTCTCTCCATATAACAGTAAAATGATATTCTACATTTGTTTGTTGCTTATTGCGTTCTATCTGTATGATTACTACAGCAAAAAAGGTAGGTCAAAATTGTTATAGTACATGTAGTTTTTCATAAGGTATTTAAAATGATGTCATACAATCGATCCAGGTTAGCCACGTGCCCTATGTATGTATGTATGTATCTATCTATCCTTCTATCTGTCTATCTATCTATCTATATATCTATCTATCTATCTCTCTATCTATCTACCTCTCTATCTGTCTATCTATCGATCGATCTATCTATTTATCTCTCTACCTCTCTCTCTATCTATCTATCTATATATTTACCTATCTATATATCAATCTATCTTTCTATCTATCTATCTGTGTGTCTATCTATATATCTCTCAACCTCTCTATCTATCTATCTATTTATCTATCTTTCCATCTATCTGTCTATCTATCTATCTATTTTGTCTATTTATCGATCGATCTATCTATCTACCTCTCTATCTGTCTATCTATCGATCTATCGATCTATCTATCTACCTATCTATCTACTTGTTGTCTACTTGTCGTCTACTTGTGATCTACGTGTCGTCTACTTGTGATCTACTTGTCGTCTACTTGTGGTCTACTTGTGGTCTACTTGTCGTTTACTTGTTTACTTGTTGTTTACTTGTTTATTAATTACGCCTGTTTATTTATGTGTTTCAGGACTTTCGTGCACTTGTCTGAGGAACAAGAAAAAGCTAGTTCAATTTTTTATCCTCTGCATTCTGGTATTTTATCTTCTCAAGGAATTTCTGGATATTACTCTGTAAGTTATTTTCAGATAATACTTTATTTAATTCGACCCAATGATAAAATTATATTACTTATTTAACTCTTATATACATGAAAGATGTCTTGAATGTCAATGAATTTTTGTAATTTTTTTTATGAACCAAAAATTAAAAAATAAAATAAAATTATCAACTTGCTATTTTGACTGGATCAATCACATAATAGAAAAATACATACAAATTATTAAATTACACATAGAAATTGATGATTAAAAATTTTTTTTTTTTTTCTTTTGTTTAATAGTTAAATAACATTTTGATGACAATTCTTGCTTGGGAAAAGCATCCCTTTGCACTAACATCATAAAACCTCCCTAAATAAAGCTTCAAAATACAATTAAACAATAATTTAAACCACCCCCCCCCCCCCCCCAAAGGCACCAGTACTGTGGGTAAACTTTTTTATTTCATTGTAAAGTAGTGAGACCAGTAAATTTGCTGGATGAAGTTTACAATGAAATTTTAAAAAAGAATTATTATTGTCAGTTAAAAAGCGTAATTAAAAAATACCTACATTTACATAAACATAAAAATGTGCTGCTTCATAAATACTTGCTCAGTTGCTCACTGTTATTTTGATGAGCATTGTACAACAGCTGCTGCACTGATGTCATTAATGCATAACTCCAAATTGTGAGCCACTAGAGTATCCTGACTTCGTATTTCACCCAGATATTGGTATATTTTAAGTTAAAAAAGGACTGTACATTGAAGACTTATTGGTCAAACTATTTCAACAAAAGTATCAATGCCCCTTTATAAGAAAAATAAATTTGTTGCTAATTTTTAATGAGAAATTTTGTTGTTAATTCCAATAAAATGGCAGGATGATATCAAGACAAAGGAGGTGGGTGGGGGCCTAGCTCAGAAGTAGCGCTCTGGGCTTCTAACCGCTGGGTCCCGGGTTCAATTCCCGGTTGAGCCTAAGTTGGATGGCTGTTTCATCCTTGCCATGGTCTCTGCATGTCCTAATTAGCCCAACTGGTGCAGAAATACAGGACGTAAAGCCCTAATCACACACCCACCAACTCTAGACAAAGGAGCTTAAATTAACACATGAAGTCTCTCAGCTATTAATAAATATATATATATTTTATTCGACAGCTTCATGTCATTCATGACATATGTGTCACAATGTAAACAGAAAATACAAAGTAAATGACATACAATAACAATTAAAGAATAATAGAAAAGTAGTAAATAAAACTAGGTTCCAGCTACGATAAAGATTTGTTACAATACCTTCAGCAACATAATAATGTACAGTTTTCAATGTGAAGTTCAATCTTGTTATATCTATATATATAAATCATACAGCATTATCCATAGCAAATGATCTAACACATAGGTAATTAAAAGGAACGTATATACATGTATGTAAAAATATACAAGATCAAAGATATGGTATACAAATGTCCATAATGCAGAGACCCTGAATGGTCAACATGTTTAATGTCAGACGATGGATGATGACTCAAACGTTTATTAGGCATCCACATTTACCAGAAATTTTCCAAGGTATTTTAACAACTCAGGCTCTTTTGATTTCATGATGGTCTTAAATCTATCTTCACTGTTTAGTTGCTCAAAATTATCTATGTAATCATTACCTACTTTGAGGAGTTCCTCATGACTAAGTGTGTTATGTGGGCATACTATGAGACAATGTTTTTCATCTTCAATTTCATGCATACTGCATTTTAGGCATAGCCTCTCAGCTGCTGGCAATATAGGATTTTCATGTCTACCTGTTTCAATATGCAAATTATGTGAGCTTACTCTAAATCTGGTGATTTTATTATACATTTTTCTGCTTAGGTTTAATAAGAGATAAGGTTCTAGTCTATAATCAGTCTTGAAGAGTTTATAGGTTCTAAGTTTTGGCTGTAACCTGGAATCATTTATTTCAGCTAATATAGTTTCCTGACATTTATCATAAATTTTAGATTTGAATGTTTTAATAATGGATTCTAGCTCATTATTTGCAAGTCTTAAATGGTAGCATCCAATAAAGCACATATTTCTCTCACAGTTATAGACAAAATTAGTTGATTTTTCACTTTTCATTGTAATGTTTTATCTAGGGTTCCTCCACCACGCCAAGGTGGTAATGGCAGACTTTTCGTCCCAAATGTTCTTCGCAGAGAAATTTCTGTTTATAGAAATTCAATTTCTCTTGAAAACGAAAACGTGACGATGGTGTTTGCCCCTTGTGACGTCACTCACATCGAGGAAGCCATGACAGCCATCAAGTCGGCCATCTTGTTAAGACTTGACCACGTGACCTACAGGATCTATTTTTACACGCAGGAAGAGAATGTTGAGGCTGTTTATGAAATGGCAAGTAATTTTTTAATATTTCTTTTATTTGAAAAAAATAAAAAATTAAAATTGCAGAAAAAATTGCCACATTAAGTAGAACCCTCACCACAGAATACTAAATTGAGAAGTCACTAATTTGCTTTCCATTGTAACCCCAGGGAATCATGGGAAGGTATGTGCAACATCAGAGTTTCGATGATGTCACAATGGCTAAACTATGATGACATTGATTCTTTTCTAGGTTCATGACATCATTAATTTAGCACCTTATTTCCCAGCGTTCAATGCCCATCCCCCTTTCACTTTAGATCAGTGAACTTTCGATATTCCCTCTCTTTGTGTAAAATGTTATTGCATTGTATTGTGTAGTAATGCATGCACATGTTCAGGTGTAGCATGGAAACTTCACAATAGTACAGATTCTATTCTATTATATAGTCTATCCAATTCTATTCTATCCTATCCAATTCTATTTTATTCTATCCTATTCAATTCTATCCTATTTTATTCTATTCTAGTCTAGTCTATTTTATTCTATTATATTCTAGTCTAGTCTAGTCTAGTCTAGTCTATTCTATTACATTCTAGTCTAGTCTAGTCTATTCTATTCTAGTCTATTCTAGTTTATTCTATTCTATTCTAGTCTATTCTAGTCTATTTTATTCTATTCATTTCTATTCATTTCTATTCATTTCTATTCTAGTCTAGTCTAATCTATTCTAGTCCAGTCTAGTCTATCCTAGTCTATTATATTCTAGTCCATTCTATTCTAGTCCATTCTAGTCTAGTCTATTCTATTCTAGTCTGTTCAAGTCTATTCTAATCTATTCTATTTTATTCTATTATATTATATTCTAGTCTAGTCTAGTCTAGTCTAGTATAGTCTAGTCAAGTATAGTCTAGTCTATTTTATTCTATTATATTCTAGTCTAGTCTAGTATATTCACACACTGTGTAATCATCAGATATTTTGTGTACACAAATCTTAACCAATTTTTGTCAACAGTTCACAGCCTGGCCAGAATCAGCTCGACTGAATGTGGAACTGAAAATTCTAATCATGGAGTTTCCAAGACTACCTCCTGACCTTGAGGGTATTAACACAATGGGAAATCTGCCTTGCACCAATTTCAGATTATTTTTGCCAGTAGGTATATTCTGTATTAGTAATTCCTGGTAAGGCAAATATTGTCACAGTTTTACCAAAAACGTTGAATCATTTTATATTTTATTTGCTTTGATTTGTAATGTAGATACGTTTGTGCTTTTTGTTGCTTGAATCCCAATTTTGCACATATATGTCTGTAGATATTAAGTGTCCATAAAAGAATATATATATACCAACTTTTTCCAGGAACTTTTGCCCGATGAAGACGCCATCATATACCTGGATACTGACGTCATCTTCTTAGCGCCACCTGTCGCCCTCTGGTGGAAATTCAAGGAATTCAGCTCATTTCAACACAGTGCAATTGGACCGGTTGATTTGCTGAATGGAACCTCACTGATGCACAAGAAGGGAATGAAAATTTATCCACCATATGGTACACATTAATAAATTATTGAAAAAAATTTTTGTTAGCTAAAACCACAAGATATCTTTCTGCCAGTTCCTGATAAATTTGATCACTCAACTGGAATGGATCTGAACTCCCCCCCCCCCCCCCCCATCCCAAGAAAAAAGCCTTTGTTGCACCAATATTTCTCCAGTTTACCAAATATCGAAATTGTCAAATTCAACTAACACACAAGTAAATGCTAGGCTGGGCCTTTATTTTATAACACTATGGCAATGCTTTGGTGATATTCAAACTCAGACAAATTTATTTCCTGGATACATACAGGTGGAGACACCCATAAGACACTTTGCTATCGTTACTGGAGTGCCACCAATTTTTTTTTTCATCCAGATTCCTGCAGACCTACAAAACAGGTTTCAGCTTTTAAGATTGTAAATTGACGATGAAATAATTTTTTTAGTTTGGAGATGGCAATGAAAGACACTGTATATGATGATGAAACGTCACTTTGAAGATTACACTTAAACACTTAATTATTTAAACTGTCATATTGATCAAGAGGAATGGCTTATTTCACAGTTTCGTACAGAGCGACTTGTTTGCCATATACTTCCTAACTGAATTTTGATGTAATTTACAAAACCATGGCTACTAAATCCTGGTAGTTTTATTCTTCATAGTATATATAATATTATTAGCTGAACAACTATCTTATATATCGGGCAAACGAAATCTTATACTTTTGTTTATTAAATAATGCTTACTCTGTGGGGTGACGAAATGATGAGCATTTCTGGTATCAGAGACATATAGATGAATTTCAGAGTGCCTTTGGTATTCATCAATGTGGTACTAGAAATGCTAATAATTTGGTTACCCCATAGAGCAACCAAATACATTACAGTGCAATACAGTGCAATACAGTGCAATACAGTGCAATACAGTGCAATACAGTGCAATACAGTGCAATACAGTGCAATACAGTGCAATACAGTGCAATACAGTGCAATACAGCGCAATACAGTGCAATACAATGCAATACAATGCAATACGTGCACAAGGGCAGAATGTCATAAATATCTTTAACTTAAAATAATGATTCTTTTTTTTATTTTTCCCTCTTTTTTAGGAGTTAACCCAGGAATAGCCCTGATGAACCTAACCAGAATGAGGCAAGTCCACGTGACTCAAGAAATTCTTAAAATCTACAAAGAACATGGAAGCGAAATCATCTTAGCTGATCAGGGACTCCTTAACCATTATTTTCATTACAATCCTCGTGAGTACAGTTAGTTTCATAAGATACGGTCGGCTGTAGTTGTCCGTAGGGACCTGTACCTGGCTGTGGTCTAAACATGCTAAATCCAGCTGCTTCTGTCCCCTTCTATAGCTAATAATCGGCTTACATCTATCACCGGATAAATATAAACCTTGGTAAATGTAAGAAATTAATCTAATATATCATAAATATGTACTTTTAGATCCGGTTTTGAGTAGCCAGCTATGACAGCTTTGTCTAGTTTCAATTTGACGGGCTGTTTTTAATGAAAGTAACTGTACGCTCTTAATTAACTTGGTTCCAGGAGACATGTCAAAATAAATTGTATGCATACTAACACAACAATTGACAAATATGTTAATTTCGTTTATTATTTACATCAGAGCTACACAAGTTGGACCATTTTTCTTGCAAAATCACTTGTGTTAATTTTTATATTTAATGTTTATAGTTTATTGCCATACATTTCACAATAAAATTATATATACTTTTATTGATGGACGATGTCAGACAGGACATATATGTCACAAGTACAAAAGATAAAAAGAAATAAAAGCAATCAGAAAATAATCAAAAATAGGGAATACAACAAAGATAGTTACAGATGGTTCCAGCCACCAAATTTAAGTATTTACATAGAAGTTAACATTAGTTTCATACATACAGCTTGTATCATAAACACAGTTATATTTTACATATAAACACACAGTTATATTTTACATATAATATAGTCTAAATTGAAATTCACGCCTGAAAAGAGAATAAATAAATAGGCCGGAGGATGAAAGATTTTAAAGTTACTCCAGACTCAAAGGCACGATGTCATAGTTTTGAGAAATTCATATAATTTGGGTGATTATTTAAACTGTGGTCGCCATATTGTGTAGTATATATTAACAATAATATGAAATGTGTTAAGCAATGAAATTAACAGACTAAAGTTTCAGTAAAATCATGTATTTAATATAAATAAATGCATGTAATAATAAATAAATAGGTCACAGCATTATTAGACGGCTTACTGTCCAAACTAGTGCTAAATGTTATACACAATATTTACGTAGCCTTGCTTATACTTGGTCGTCATTGCTAAATGTGTTAAGTTTAAATTGTATAAATATATATAATGTTGAAGTTTTAGAATATTTAACCCAACATAAAAATCTTAGTGTACAAGGATTTCAAATAATTTAGAAGTTTAATACAACTGACAGCATATTATTTGAATGCATCGGACCTGTAGCCTTGACCCCTAAATTATTAGAGGGGTGGGGGCCTAGCTCAGTGGTATTGCGCTGGGCTTCCAACCACTGGGTCCCGGGTTCAATTCCCGGTGGAGCCTATGTTGGATGGCTGTTTCATCCTTCGTCTCATTGCCATGGTCCCTACCTGTCCTAATTAGCCCATCAGGTGCAGAAATACAGAACGTTAAACCCTAATCCACCAACACCACCCCTAAATTAATAAAATTCATCAGTCTCACTCTGACTTCTATATAACACAACAGTAGGCAAGGTATAGCATAATAAGAATGAGAATAAACTTCATCTATGCTCAACAGACAATAACATAAAAAACAACAGCCTGAAGCTGATGGTCGAGAGTGCAAATAAAACAAGTGATAAAATATATATATTAATATACAATGATGATGGTACAAAGATGGAAGATTACTATGTATGATAATATTATGTAAAGTTATGACATTTTTGACAGTTTAAATCACAGCATTTCCAGACCTTAAGGGAAGCTTTGAACTCGTTCACATTACTTGATTTCTTAATGGTTATTAATAAGGAATTCCAGATTTTTGCACCTGCATATCTTAATGATTTGTTTCCATATTACTTCGTTTTAAACTTATATGTTATGAAAAAAATCGTATTGTCCATTAAATTTCATGGATTTTGATTTGGAGTGTGCATATATGAATATTTTGGGAGAAGCTTAATGCTGGTTCTTTCATAAAACTTTAAACTTTCCTAAAAAGCTCTAAAACTAGCTGCATTACAAAAATGCCAGACAATAGGACAGTATGAAAATATTGAATTAATAAAACCAGCAAAATGATCAGTATAGCATAACAAAATTTACGCCAAGAAGTTTCACAGAACTGACAGATTTTAAACAAATTTTGTCATCAACAAGTTCATGTACATGATCTGTGTGATTTGATTTATCTGGTACCATATTAGCATGTTTTTTTGCAAACCGTTTTATACAAAATTCAGAACTACAGAGCCATCAGGTCTATTATTTATTTTGTATGCGTATCTCAGAATTCTTTTTTTTTTTTTTTTCAGAATATTTGTTTTTGATCCCTTGTGAGTGGAACTACAGATGGAACATGTGCACTAATCCATACTTGACCTGTCCATCTGCATTTACCAATGGAATCAAGATTCTCCACGGAAACCAAGATACATTCCAAATCCCTAAACTGGCGCCGCCTTTTACCGTAATTTATGACTTCTACAAGAAAGTAAGTATACTTGATTCATGCATTTATCTTTACAAAATTAAGAGCGTTGACATGGCCAAGCGGTTAAGATGCTCGCCGTCAAACCTGAAGGTTGTATGTTTGAGCCCCCACCATGGCATGGAGGAACTGAGCAGATCCTCTGTAACTCTTTGCTCCACTCCACCCAGGTGTAAATGGGGAGCTGGCTATGGAGTACTTATTAGCCTGATGTGCAGACCATGGCTGCAGGGCTATATATTCCCCAGAGAGTTGAGAAAGGCTCATTCTTGAACAAGCCTAGCAAGGGTGTATATGTCCAGTTGGCAGGGTACATGTGTCACATGATTGAAGACTCTAAACCTGCATAGATTTACATTTACAAAATTGTTACAGAATATACAAAATATAATTATGTATGCCACCAAAATTGTCATTTCACTTCCTCAAACTAGAGAGTGTGTTATTGATTTTACTATTTGTTGTTTTTCTATTTCAGCTCTCCCTAACAACAGACATCAAACAAGTTTTCGCTCGGTTACAAAAGGCTGTGATGGAAGGAAAGATTCAGTACCAAAATTTAACAATAGATGTCGCCAAACACAACTGCGGAAAGCGCCCTCTGATGTTTGTGAAGCAAATGATGTTCTTTGCTAATAAGGCCAAGCCATTGACTGAAAGATTATTGTACTCTTTAAAACATAATTTGACCGACATGTCAGCTGTAGATTCTGCAATAAGAAATTCCTCATTTTCATAGACTTATTGTCGTGTATATATAACGCAATAGAATCTTTCCTGGTGGCCCCCACGGTAGCGAAAATGTTTTCTTATAACTTCCAAACTAATTGCAAGCAAGAGATGTACACTCAATAGCTTTCCTTTAGTTTATGTACAAAGGAAAGTCACAAATGTTATATTAACAAAAAAAGTCCATCAAACACAAATTGATTGCCAATTTTGCCAGAAAATTGGTTAATTTGTCCCAAAATCAGAGGAGGCAATCACCTACTCTGCCTCAGCCTGGCTACGGGCCTGTCTTAGAGGGGTCTCCCGCCATAATGTAAAATTGTTATTATAATGCTCATTTTCATGTAAAATTGCAAATAAATGAATCTGAATCAATTTACAAACACAATTTATTTTTATTGTATTCTTGCTTGACCACCCCGTTATTATATATATGCTTTAATTGACACGGTAATATCATACAGGATACATTTGTCAAAAATAACAGATAAAAACGTGTACTAAGTCGACTTCTACTCACTATTTCTATATTCAATATAATATATATACATGGTATAAAAGTTAAAGGTATACATTATTAAAGCGTATATTAAAATCACTCAACTCAATCCGCGTTTCAGATTTTATTCGAATTATCTGATATTAAAATAGCCCATTAAGTAAAAGTACTACTGATATCAGACCTGGGGGGGGGGGGAAACGAAAGAATTAATGGGCAATTTTAAAAACTGAAATGCAGAATGAGTTGAGTAACTTTTATAGCAAAACAACAAATATATAATGCCTTGATAAACAAGAATATTCTTTATCAAAAAAAGAATAGATACCTGGTGGTGTGTATAATGCCAGCAGCACTAGGCCTACAATGTAACACTTTAATACAGTATGATGGCTACTGCCTCATTAAGACCAGTGTTTGGGCCTTGTATACTCCATTCTTTACTCAGAATTTTACAAATTTATTATTTGCCTATCAGACTAGCACTACAATATCCTAAAAAATATATATAATTACTAATTTGTTCTGTTTTCACAATCATTTTGAAGATGCAAAAGTAGCATTTGAACTAAGATATAAATTCTACACATTTTCTTAAACAATTCAGTCTTTATTTGACGAAAATCGGATGAATATTAGGGGAGCAGCAGCCTTTCAAAATATATATAATAGCGTAGGCAACCCCTTCCATGATTACGTTGCCTGCGCTGCTGCTGCGCTTATATAAATAAGCACATTGTATCATTACTTAGATATTATGCTTATTTTTTTTTATGGCCAGTACTGACTTCAGATCATTCCCTATTAATAACCTATCACTTATGCTGCTATATCAGCTATTTTAAAGCAGAAGCCAAAACGAGCATTTAAAAACGATGAAATTTGATTACCTAAGAAATTAAGGCAGTATCAATAACGTGTGTTCAAAGTGAATATACTAATATACCAGTATTTACCTCTTAAGTTCATAAGAGGGAGGTACTGTAAGATTTATTACTACATAATTATTCATGAGATACAGTTAAAAAATAGAGCCTTAGTTTAACAGCTAACAAATCATTGAATAACTTTGAATATGATACTACATATAATACTATATTACCATATGGATGTGGGTCTAAATTAGCGACCTAATTACCAATTCAATAGACCCGCATACATAATTAGCAAGCATGACCATGTGCATTGCAAAATGACCAGCATTGGTTAGATACATATAAAAAGAAACTTTTATTAATAAATATTACTTCAATAAAATCCAGAGAAGTGATCAATATCATTGGAATATGGCGCTGAAAGAGAAAGTTTTCCTTGTAACTGGTAAGCATCATGATTCAGCATAGAACATATATTTAGTTTAAATACTAATGCTAGTTACTAATGGTAGTACTTGTAATAGTACAGTAATTTTTGCTGTTTCAGTAGTAGTAGTAGTAGTAGTAGTAGTAGTATTTTTTATTATTATTATTAGTAGTAGTAGTAGTAGTAGTAGGTATGTAGGTAGCAGTAGTAGTAGTAGTAGTAATGGTAGTAGCAGTAGTGGTAGTAGAAGTAGTAGTAGTAGTAGTAATAATAGTATAAGTAGTAGTAGTAGTAGTAGTAGTAGTATTTTTTATTATTAGTAGTAGTAGTATTATTATTATTATTATTAGTAGTAGTAGTAGTAGTAGTAGTAGTAGTGGTAGTAGTAGTAATGGTAGTAGTAGTATTATTATTATTAGTAGTAGTAGTAGTAGTAGTAGGTATGTAGGTAGTAGCAGTAGTAGTAGTAGTAATGGTAGTAGCAGTAGTAGTAGTAGAAGTAGTAGTAGTAGTAGTAGTAGTAGTAGAAGTAGTAGTAGTAGTAGTAGTAGTAGTAGTGGTAGTAGTAGTATTATTAGTAGTAGTAGTATTATTATTATTATTAGTAGTAGTAGTAGTAGTAGTAGTAGTAGTAGTGGTAGTAGTAGTAATGGTAGTAGTAGTATTATTATTAGTAGCAGTAGAAGTAATAGTAGTAGTAGAAGTAGTAATAGTAGTAATAGTAGAAGTAGTAATAGTAGTAATAGTAGTAGAAGTAGTAGTAGTAGTAGTAGGTATGTAGGTAGTAGCAGTAGTAGTAGTAGTAGTAATGGTAGTAGCAGTAGTGGTAGTAGAAGTAGTAGTAGTTGTAGTAGTAATAGTATAAGTAGTAGTAGTAGTAGTAGTAGTGGTAGTAGTAGTAGTAGTAGAAGTAGTCGAAGTAGTAGTAGAAGTAGTAGTTGTTGTGTAGTAATTGTAGTACTAATGTTAATTTTAAAACAGCACTAATTTATATTTGATTTCTAGTCAATATCAAAAGCATAAAGAGTATAAATGTGATACAAAAAATGCTGTAGAAAAAGCAAAGTATTAATATAAGATATAAAGATAAATTTAGTTTAGTCTAATATTGTGCATATCTAGATTTGTCTTGATTTTTTAGGGGCAACAGGAGGCATTGGATCAGGCACTGCGTTGAAATTAGCTGAACAAGGCGCTTCTTTAGTTTTAACAGGTAAACCATCACATGTATTTCATTGAAATTCCCTGTATGTATAACAGATGCTTAATATTGGAACAAATTGAATAATATTCATGTCATGAAAAATTGAAGGATGTTCAGTTAGTTTCTGTAAAATACGGTCGACTCTAGACAGCGGTAGCAACCTATTCCTGGCTGAAGCCCAGCTATAACTGGCTTAACTAGCCGCTTCTGTCTACTAATAACTTACGCCTACCACCACTAAAAAAATATAAACCTTAGTAACTTAACTTTTATATATTTCTGTTTTTATACACCTTTGTTTTAAATGTTTTTATACTATATTGTACTATATAACATATTGTTTTATGGGCCATCTGCAAAACAGCTATGCTGATGATGCAACCCATGTAAAATATATTGGAATAAATAAATTAATAAATAATAAATAAACCTTGGTAAATGTAAGAAATTTATCTAATATATATCATAAATATGTATTTGCAATAGGCATGCATCTTTTCAAAAAAATAAAAATAAAAAATGATCCAACTTTAGTGTCGTACAGCAGAAATTGTCTAGCTTTGTCTAGTTACATTTAATAAAACTAAACCAGGACAATTTCATTTTATGATGATATGATAACAGCTAAAACATTGCAAATTTTCCATATTATTTGTTATAACTAAAAAGAAATACGCGAGCCTTGATTTACTCATGTTTATGTGAACAACTTGGGTGGAAACTGAAAAATTATGGGGTTTAGTGCAGTATAGCTGACCCAAGATTATGCCCTTATTTGGGGGACAAGGCTCACATAATAATAAATCACCATATATCGCCAAGTTTTCAAGTTCTAGCACAATTAAAATACGTTCCTACATTTGACGTCACAGGCATGGCAACGAGGCGCGCTAAATATGGTTAAAAATTGGGTCCGCTGTTCTGCACGTTTTCCCAATTATGCATTAAAATATTTCATTTTTTAGGAAGAGATACGGAAAAGCTGCAGGAGATTCATACAAAATGTCTAGATGTTTTAAACTCCCAAGGACTTCTTAATAAAGTAAGTCAAAGAGATTTCACAATTTTGAATTGGTCTATGGTCTCTGTAAGAAAAGAAAATCGTGAGATGAGATCATACAAAGTTTTTACTTATCAAACTGTGCATCCATTAATTAATTCATATTTATTTTCAGGTTCTGTCTTTGCCGGGAGATGTAACAAACAACGAAAACCTGAATCAAATAGTGAAAACAGCAATTGATTATTTCTCAAAAATTGACACTGTGGTAAGTTCTATAGTGGCAGTCCATTATATTTCTTTTTTATCCAGTAGGAGTTCACTGATATTTCATCTTAGATAGATAGATAGATAGATAGATAGCTGGATAGATAGATAGATAGATAGTACTTACCACAATGTTATCTTGACTTCAGATCCATGCTGCTGGTGCAACTAAATTACGTCCTATTACTTCATGCACAATAGAAGACATGGATTGGACTTATGACGTCACAGTTCGTTCCACCTTCATGCTGCTAAAGGCTGTTAAGCCTTATTTGGAAGTGACTAAAGGTAGGCAGCATAATTTAGGCCTTTAGAAACAATTAAAAAAATAATGTGTTTGCATTATATGGAAAGTTCGCCTTAAAATCATAAATTTTATTAGAACGTCTTCCAATGTTATTTGTTGTAATAGATTTCCTGTGTTGGTATTTTCAGGTCATTTTCTGAATATAGGAGCTGTAGCAGGCATGAGGCCGGTAAGATGTTGTTTCTTTAATTACGTTACCCTGAATCAAACAGACACCCCTCTGCAACAAACAAACTGATGGCGGGGGCCTAGCTCAGAGGTAGCGCTCTGGGCTTCCAACCGCCGGGTCCCGGGTTTAATTCCCGGTCGAGCCTAAGTTGGATGGCTGTTTTATCCTTCGTCTCATTTCCATGGTCTCTGCCTGTCCTAATTAGCCCATCAAGTGCAGGAATACAGGACGTAAAGCCCTAATCACACACACACATGCAACAACTAAATTGTAATTCCTTTAGGTGGTAGCTTAATAACACTGGTTTGGCTGCTTGAAGTAACTATCCTATATCCTATATTTGGAATATGTCAGCAGTTACTATGGCAACCTGAATTAATACAGGGGCTTGATTCAGAGCGCATTTTATGGATTTTTCATTGAGGGTGCCTTCATGCAAAATGTTCAGTCCTAATCTGTAGCAGTTTTCTTGTAATTCAAGCATATACATGCTTTATGTGAAACCAGTATGTCAAACCTGTTGCAATAGCAACACATTTACTAATTTATTATCAGAGAAAACTTTTGAACTATGGTGTATTTTGAAAGGGTGACATCCTGAGTTTTTATTATAAGTTTCAGAATACAGATAAACATGTAACACTGGCCTTGGTAGAATTTAATATATTTGTTTCTTAAATAAAACACAATTTTTGAAGACCTATACTCATTTCCATGGAAACCAAACCTGGCCTGGCCCATAATTTTTTATGCTTTTGGCCTTGTGCATCATTGCATAAAATTTCATTACTCTAGCTTTATTTAAATAAATGCAAAAGGTCCGAATAAAGTTGTCTAACAACCAAACCAAAATTAGCTCACTTGTTGCCATGGAAACCGATTTTTCAAAGCGTTCCCCATACATATCATTTGGAGCTTATGATTTTTTCAAAGCATTTACCTGAGGTTAAATCTGGGAAAGTTCCACACCTTATCCCAGCGCCTAATTGCTAGTTTTTGCCTTAAGAGCCACCACTATCACCATGTACTCATGAGATATACCATTTTATAATTTTCAGTTTTCATTCAGTATACCTTTCACAGTAACATCCTGTGCAGCTGACAGACTCATACAAGCTGCTTCAGTTGGTGAGTGTCCCGTTTTTCATTATATCATTCAACTAGAACTATATTCATATTTATTCATTGTCTGATTACTCCAGTCCTGACAATACAGGAACTGATATAACCAGAGCTAGCATGATCAGAGAACTTGTGCAGTGTGAGGAAAGAGCTATTTCTCTTCTCTAATGAAGCGATAAAGGAATTTGTTTGTTCCATATCAGTTCTAATATTGTAATTTGTGTTAATTTTTCATAAATTATATTATGTTTATTTTATTTGCATACTATTAATATAATATATTTTATTGTAATTAAGTATGCAAATAATATATATATATATATTAGCATAATTGTAAGTAATTTTTGATTGAAGTCTCCACTTACAATCATGTTTTCAGGCCTCAATGGAAGATTTAGAATAAACTCAGTCAAGTAAGTGTAAGCCATTAAATTACTTTCTCCACAAACCCAATTTGTGTGCAATTTCAGGTATCACTATAAGGTCAAACTAGCTTATCAGACAATTTTCATCATGAGCTGGGAATGCTAATGTTTAATTGATTGTGTGGTGTATTTTTCAACAGTCTTGGAGCAACACTGACAGGTTTCTTTGACAATGCAATGGTGGCCTCCCATGGCAGGATGCCCACTGAAGCAGAGGTCGAAATGGTAAGTCATTTTCTGCACAGGTCTGATAAGCTGTTTAGGACAGGCAGGGACCACGGCAATGAGATGAAGGATGGAATTCTCCTGCAACTTAGGCTTGACCGGGAATTGAACTCAGTGATTGAAATCCCAGCGTGCTACTACTGAGCTAAGCCCCAACCAGTAGTAGTAGTACTATTCGTGGTAAAAGTAGGGTTGATTAGGTCTTTATGTCCTGTATTTCTGCCCAGATGGGCTAATTAGGACAGGTAGGGACCATGGCAATGAGAGGAAGGATGAAACAGCCATCCAACTTAGGCTCGAACAGGAATTGAACCCAGGACCCAGTGGTTGGAAGTCCAGCACGTTACCACTGAGGCCCCAACCCCCATAAGTCATACACAGAGTGTCTAAACAAACTTTTAGAGTTATAATGTGCTGAAAAAGTGACAGAGTTTCAGTATACAAAATATATATATATGCATCTAAAGATAGGCATGCATATGTTCCAGGATAATTAACTTGGGTTTTACTTGTTGACAAATTACAATGACAAACTAAAAAAGGAAACAAAATTGTAATCTTATACAGGAAATCACAGGTGACAGGGTAAACTTTATAATGTGTAGATGTGTAGATGTTTAGACCGAAACCTGACGATTGTTGTCCTCTCAGGTAAGACCAGATTACATAGCGGTCTCTAGTTAGGCAATTAAAGTTATTTACAAAGAGCAAAATGTGTCAAATGTAAATGTGTCTGGGGTTTAGCGACTTCACAATTACACCATTGGCAGACCTGATCAAACTTGAGCCTTTCTCAGCTCCCCGAAGAGCATACACCCAGCGTGCAGCCTGTCAAGCACACTAGGATTTAGAGCTTCTTTTTATCCGTTGAACACTTGAATGGGCTGCATGTTGTGGTATAACCGTTTTTTGTTATAACCCTTATTTTTTATTATTACAAATGTTTTTGTTATAACCCAGCTTCCCATATAAGCATGCTTCTTAAAAAAATGTTTACACCCAACACATGCATCTTTTCCTTTCAGCATGACAAAAACTGCGCCCTGTCTATCCCTCTTGGTCGCCTGTCAACTGCTGATGATGTCATCAGAGTGATTGTGTTCATGTGTTCAGAGGGCGCCATTTTCCTGAATGGAGTAAACTGGCCGGTAGATGGCAGTTTTAGCAATACATCTTACATCCCTGGACAACATGGATCAAACAAGCTTACCTACATTAAATAACCATCCATTTTTTAAATGCAATTTATTGTACAAATTGATTCAGTTATGGAAATGAATGTCGACAAAATCTCACAATAAATTAATATTCTATAAATGTATTTACTAAAGTGTATGTGATATATTGGTCGTTTTCACTGGTTCCCTGGCCTATACAAGGCACAGTTACATGCACTCCAAATACTCTTGCACTCTGTTTGGCTGGCTAAAATTAGCTCACTGGAAGACACTGGGCTTATCAAGAATATGAGATACAATAAGCAAAACAAAAAACAAGAAACTAAACAAATAAGATATGGTAGGACATCTTAGATATTATTATGTCGAGGAGCAGGTAAGCTAGTGGTAGAGTGCGCGACTCCCAATCCCAAGGGACTGGGATTTGAGCCTCACCACTGACTCCTGTCTGTGGCTTTTAGCGAGTCACTTAGTCCTCATTGCTACTGTCCACCCAGCAGAAAATAGGTACCTGGCTTTTCAGATATAGGAAAGTTTAAGAATGAAGTTCAAAGCCATGGCGCCGATAAGGCGTGTGTATGGCTGTATACTCCCAAGTGAGCTTAGTTTGAGGCCTGGGGAGCTGCTGTATGCCACTTAATGGGTATATCAGCTCTTAGAAATACTGCACTATACATTGTTAAAGTCCAACTTTGGGTTGCAATAATCGCCACGCGCCCTAAATACGTTATAATTAGAGAAAATAATATTTTGGGGATAAAGGTTTTTTTTTACCCAACTCTTAAGCTACTATTATATTATCCCATAGCTAAGGCAAAACAGCATCACTGAACTGATAGGAAATGTTTATCTAGTGTGCCATACCCTTGACTTACTTTGAATACTTGGTTTTAGCTTTTGCCCAAATTATTAATTCATGCATTTTGAATATGGTAACCAAGGACTTTTTGCCGAAATTAACTGAAACTATGGCTAGGATTACTTTATATTGGCAGTCCTAATATGGGCATGCACAAGGAGTGATGACAAAACTTCACTAGGGTATGTCCTCAGAATTCTAAATCTGATTTAAGTAGTACTCTCAAGCAGTCAGATATGTTAGTATGAGGTATTCTATAGATTGAGATCTGGTACAAAAAAACTGCAGGCACTGATATGTAGGTCAGTGTATGGTGCTGTGGCTTATGACTAGCACACACAGCTCCCCCTAATAAGGACATTCCTCTAGCCTAGCCAGTGTTGTAGCTTATTATTACAATATGTGGAGCCTTCAAGTTGATTTCCCAGAAATTATATTATGTGCATCACAAGAAGGAATGTGTTTATATGGGCCTGGTATCTTGATCTATGATGCTGGCATTCTTCACAACAGAAGCAGTTTGATTTTCAACAGTTTCCAAAATACAAAACTAACATAAACTAAATCTAAAAAAAAACACTGGGTTTATTGTGATACTGTTTATATTGATTTTTTCCGGATTACCACACTTAGACAAAAAAAACCAATGACAACGTATTTCCAGACATCCCAAAAGAAATTTGTTACAAACAATCAACACCTCTTGAATACGAAAACGTGATGTTTGCTTCTTGTGGTATTACAAAAAATTAATAATAAATTGAAAGAAAAACCAATTTTTTAGTATTGTGACGTCATCACTAGGTTTGTACCTTTAACCCTTACTGGATGCGCCAATGCGAATTCTGCGGTTGCCAGGGACAGGGGTCTTGTTCTGGATTCATGTGACGTGAATCCCGACATATTTCAAATTCTCTACTCTTTATTACTTTATTCTGGAGCAATGCATTACTTCTGCAAAACCATGCTTCGCACATGTTTACTTGAGGAATGTCTCATGAATATGCAGGGGGACAAAACATTGCAAGCGCATCTTGTGGAATGCAATTTGCATGCAAATTTAACAAGAGAGGGCAGCACCTTACAGTTCTAAGACCATTAACTCGGACTGTCAGTCATTGTTAATGCATTCAAAAGGTTAGTTAGCCCTTATTGTCGGGATTTGTAATTTGCTAAAAATATATTTATCTCTATCTATCAAGAATTAAAAGAGCTGTGTGTGAAAATAATATATTATTCTATGCAATGCAGAATCAAACAAATTGTAAAAAGCACTAGGCTTTTATCTCTGCCCAAACTACAACTGATTAATATTTCTATGTGTAGGCTATGTGTGATTAATTGTTTAATCTTTTATATGTGTTGATTAATTGTTTATATGTGTTGATTATTATTTCCATGTATGTATGTTAGTAATTATTTGTATGTGTTGATTTTATATGCATGATTTTTATGTGTGTGATTATTATGTGTATGATTGTATATATCTGTGCCTATGAGATAAGATATAAAATAAGCATTTAAAGTTTGAATATAATGTATTTAATGTATTCACTGGCCGTTGGGATGAAGTTTAATGTGTCCACTGAAGGGTGTTCTCAGAACACAATGGGAACTGGCATAATGGGCTATTGGGTGGCCAAGACAATGGCTGTGGCTGACCAGGTGGGCAGTTGATTTCTTTGACTGTCCAAATCTGGCTACAGGGACAGAAAAGCCACTACAGCCAAAAGGGGTTTGATAAGAAAGGGGGTTTAATTAAAACCCCTGACCACAATGCCCATTGTCACCCACAGTAATGAGATGCCAGAAATGGCGGGAATAATTTTAACAGCCAAGTTATGTAATGAAGTAAGATATTTGGAAATTGTAGAACTGCTTATTGGTTAGATGTGAAATTGTTGTAATTTTATGATTAGATGTGGGCCTCTGGCCAATGGAGAGAGAGAGGAGTGACTAAGTCATTCCCTATATAAGATAATAAAGAGGAAAATCCCGGAATCTTGGAATTTGAGCAGGAGAGACCAGTCATACACTTTACCTTTGACCTTTGTCTTGCTTTATTCTGAGAAAAGAAATTACACTTATATACATATTGAATTGTGGACTATGATGAGTTTTCACCTAAGGACCTAACTTGGAGAATGGTGATGAAATTTTTCATTGGTGACCCTGATGTGATTTCCAGTCTGAGTGCAGAACTGTGTTATTAAGGAATATATCTTGGTGTGAAGATGGATACTTGGAAGATGAATAGAGAAGTTTGTTTTTACTCTAGACACAAGGAAAAATGTGTGTCTTCATGACAACCCAGCCTGGTAGCTGCGGAGCAATGAACGAGCACCAATTCGTCACTCGTGTGCCTAACAACTCTGAAGTGAATGCAGCCAGGTTGGTGTAAAATGTGAATTATTAAAAGAAAGTAGTCTCGTACCAAGACCACTCTCCCCATTCGCAAGGATGAATGAAGACCAGTTCCGACAGTTCCTGAGGAGCCAAACCGATGGGCATGGAAACACAGCGGTTTTGTTACAAAACCAGGAGAAACAGTTAAAGGAAAACGGAGAATGAAGCAAGGCAGATTCCCAAGCCAAGAGAGTCACAGCATGTGATGGCTCCTCTACAGGCCGGCTGCGACAGTGGTTCCAGAAAGTGGAACTAACTCTGCCTTACACAGAAAGAACTGTATATGTGGCTGGGCAGACTGCTGAGGGACCTCTGCGAGCGGAAGTGGAGATAATTCTGGCTTCCTTGCCAGACCGGAAGACTGCGGATTGGGCAGGACTGAAAATACCTTTCTAATAATTTTTTGTCTAAACACGAGGTATACTGGATACGAGATGAGGTGGAGAAGGTGCAACAAGGGGCCTATGAGTCCACCGCCGCTTATGGAAGAAAGTACCAGGAAGTGGCCAATTTGGGCTATCCAGTGGGCACCAGGAATGCCGACCAGGAGAGAGCCATGCTAGGGGCGTATCTCTATGACCTCCGGGATAAGCACCTGGTGAAGCGAATGGTGAGGGAGACAAAACCCACCACCTGTGAGGATGCCATGAAGGCGGTGGCAGAGTATGAGGGGGATGAATAACGCGTTTATCGCACCCTTCATTGCTCCGCCCTGGAAGACAATACAGAGGAGCCCATGGAGGTTGGTGCCCTAGGCACGTTCTCCAAGGAAGGGCCCAGAAAGAAAGATCCGGTGGAGGACCTAAACCGGAAGGTGGATGGGCTAGCTGCCCAGTTTACCAAGTTGATGGCATCTCTGGCAAAACCCAGTTTCCCCAGCGAGCATCCCTCCCATGAAGGAGGTGGACCTCCCTAGAACAGAGGACAGAGGGGCAGAGGAGGACAGAGTGATGGATGAGAGAGATCAGCGCTAAGGTACACCGATGATGGGAAGCCCATCTGTGCGCACTGCGGCAGGGTCGGCCACATTCGCCAGGAGTGCAGGACCCACTGGAGTGAAGGTCGTGGCTGATCTAGAGGTGCAGCAAGGGGCGGATAAAGCCAAAATGCCCAGGGGTGCCATTAGTCGAACATGCCATTATCTCGCTGCTTCTTCTTGCTTTTGTTGTGGCCAATCACTTTACCTTTGCTTCGCCTTCTTCTTCACCTTTTTCTCTGAGTTCGTGTGATGCAATATTCGCCTCAGGTTTGCATTCAAAACGAGGTTCAGAGGAGCATACCGTTTTAAAATGAGAAAGTAAAACTTGTGGCGTTGACAGGGTACTAGGAACTCCCTAGTTTGAGTGTGAAGCTGCAGCCTCCCATTTCCTACTGTTAGCCCCCACCGTGGAGCTGAGCTCGAATGAAAATGGTGGGGGCTGGTTAGCAATGTAAATACAATGGCAGACAGTGCGCCCTTGATGACATCTCCAAGTCGTCACGATGTACGTTGGGATATGTGGAAATTTTCCATGCTAATTTCAGTAATAAATCTAATCTTGATATGCTAGAATAGTTTAATACTAGTACTTAGGCCGATCAGAAAATCTCTCTGTAGTTCTAAACATGCTGCTGATTTTCAAAAAAGAGTGTATTGGATCACCTGAACCTAGCATATGAACAAGTCAACCCAGTTTTGTAAACATTTGAGACAACCCATGTTTCATACTCTCCTTGTGTTTATAGGAATGGAAACATGAATCAGTGGATGAGTGAGAGCTTGTATGAGCTTTTAGGACTTGAAGGTGCACTAAAATGAAATTTGCACTTTTTCAGTTTTGTAAGTCCCATGAAAGAATATACCCTGAAACACTAATTTCCTGAATCCTATGTTAGTCAATTTAAGCTGACATTCTCAAGCCAGAATAGCTGCATTTTAGGCAGTGGCTCATTACATATGCATGATGTGACATCAGGAGTTTATTGTTCTGACCAGGGGTCAAATGCAAGGGAATCACTGAGGCATGACCAAGAAACAAGGATGCTCAGCATCACAGCTTACCTGTTATTTACTAACAAAGTATGGGATATTCCTGTTTTTTAGTGTTATTATGCAAGTATATGCAATGTGACTTGTGAATGGTTGTTCACTTCCATTCCAGCAATTTGATGAAAATACAAAAGAAATCCATTTTAGGGCATCCTTAAACATTTCAACAGAAGCAGTATATTCTGACATAATGGAGACTTTATTTTTATTTTTTGTGTTTTATTATAGCTTTACTTGAGAAAATAAATAAATGTTTGCATTACAAACTACAATGTATGTCACTTTATGGAATTAATTCTATCTGGTCTCTAAAATTACCGATACTCTATATTTGAATACACATGGATGTTAAATGTGAAAATCCTAAGTTTTTTATTTAATTTATTTTTTACCTGGGTTTAATTTGTAAACATAACATGCTGCTGGTATAATTTTATATCTTACATATTATGACATGCCTGTAATCATTTGGTGTTAAACGTGTCTTGAATTTCATTTAGTAACACTTTTGTATATTTTCATTACAAAAGGTACATAATGAACCTAAATTATTTTTGCTTGCTTAACAAAATCTGTCCAGCGTAAATGCATAATATGTTTTCTCAGTCAAAGCGTACATTTTCTGATGTTTTGTGCTCTAAGATTGTTGCTTAAGTTGACATTGCACTGTTGATTTAAGAAAAGCTATGTTTTCATCTTGATTAATGATTTAAGGGCAGTGATGCATTCAACTAACTGTGCCTTGGGCATTTGTTGCTCCTCAATTAATCTTTTTAATTTTGCACTCATAGGGTGAGCATTTACACCTGTTCTGCACTGCCATAAGCAATAGAAGCCTGTTATCATCTTTGGCTGTGCTACAAGCCAATCAAAGCCTGTATCATATTAAGTTGTGATGGGGTGGCATAAGTTCTTAGACGTTACTAGTCTCAGAATTTTTCAATAGGAGGAAGCCAGAAACACCACAGTGAACAAGTTAATGTGCACATTACAGAGTGACAGCAAACACTATGCAAAATATTGATGATAACATACAATAAACTGTGCCATATCGCTGGTGTAAAAAAAAAGATATTTTTTTTTAAACCACACTGATAATAATAGAACAACAAATACATTCACATCGCAATTTTTGTTAAAGGGAAAATATTAATAAGCATTTTTTATAATTTTCTCACCCTTGAATTCAATTGATATCCATACTAGCACCAAAGTATTTCACTTTTCTGGTACATTCAAAATATTTTTTTTACAGTGCTTTTGATCTACATTTTTTTACAGTACTGCTGATGAGTATGTAACATTAAAGCATTGTATACATGCAAAGTACAAACATTCAGCCTTTCCTTTTTTCAATGTTATTATTTTGCAAGTATAATTCTGCAGTGTGACTCTAAAAGGTTGCTCACTTCAATTCCAACACTTTGATGAAACGAAACAAACAAAAAATCCATTTTTAGGACACCTTTTACCGTACCAACATGTGCAATATACTCGGACAAAACTAACACTTTTAATTTAATTTAATTTTCAGTTTTTTTAATTTGTCAACATGACATGTGGTCTGATTATGTTTAAATTAGCTCTGTATCAAAAAGTACATAGAACTGCTGGTTTATAATATATTTCCCTTTTTAAAAAATGTAATTGTTCAGTAACAAACTTGCTTATAATATCACTCTGATCAGTTCATTTTTGCCTCAAACAAGAATAACTTACACTTTGCATTATTATTCCCCTGTTAAATTTAAGAAATGAAATTTCATTTGATATGTGATATGAATACTCCTATTATTGTTAAAAGTTTAAAAGCAAAATATGATTTTGTTAATTTTACATCTTACATATTATGACTTGCCTTTAATTGTTTGGTGTAACCTTAAATTTCATCCAATAACTCAAACTATTTTGTATATTTTCATCGCAAAAAGGTATATAGAAAAACCTATTATATAACAAAATCTGTCCAGTGTAAATGCACAATATATTTTTCAAGTCAAGGAATATATTTTCCGATGTTTTGAGCACTCAGAATGCTGCTTAAGTTAAAGTTACTATGTCTCAAGAATTAGCATAGGCAAATAATAATATAAGCCAATACTACCTTCTTGTCTCATGATATTTTTTGCCATTTCATGCTCATTTGTGCACAGGAATTAAACTTTAAGGTACAATAAATTATAATATAAATAGAGTTTTTCATGCTATCAAAAACTCAATATGTAAAAAAACCCAATGATGACATCACATTACTGAACATTGTTTGATGATGTCATATCCATTGTGTTTCCAATGTTTTGGTCTGGATTTTCTCTCAATGTATGATTTTTTATTTTTTTAACTAATGTGTGATAAATTCATTAGTTCACCAAAATGGAGTGTGCCTTGATTAATAAAGGTTATTTTCAGCTATTTTATGGAGTCTCACAAATTGCCAATTTGATGGACGGTGCAGCTTTAGGTTGACATTGCACTGTTGATTTAAAAAGAAAAAAAAAATGTTCATTGATTATATATTTTTTAACTTTATTCTTGTTAAGTGATTATCATATCACTCATTAAACATAGATATCTACACCCATGCTTGTTATCACTAACAAAGGGCAATGATGCAATGATGCAATGATGCATTCAACTGTGCCTTGGGCATTTTGTGCTCCTCAAATAATCTTTCAACTTTGCACACATTGGTTGAGCATCCACACCTGTTGATTGTAATGAGCTATACAGTCATCCAAGCACATGTCATGTATCATGTCATATTCTGCTCTGAATGGAAGCCTGTTATCATATTGGCTGTGCTACAAGCCAATCAAAGCCTGTTATCATATTCAGCTGTGATTGGCTGGCATAAGTGTGCTTTGTGTAGGCATTATTGTTCAATGGGAGGAAGCCAGAAACACCACTGTGAACAAGTTAATGTACACATTACAGAGTGACAGCAAACACTATGCAAAATATTGATGATAATATACAATAAACTGTGCCATATCGCTGGTTTAAAAAAAAAAAAAAATTTAAATTCACACAACAACTTTTGTTTAAAGGAAAATAGTAATAAAAAGAAAAAACCTAATTTTCGAACCCCTGAATTCCATTGATATCTATACCAGCACCAAATCATCTCACTTTTCATGTACTTTCAATTTTTCACAGTGCTTTTGATCTAAGCTTTTTACAGTACTGCAGATTAGTATGTGACATTAAAGCATTGTATACATACAATGTACGAACATTCAGACTTTCCATTTTTTAGTGTTATTAGTATCCAAGTATATGCAGTGTGACTTATGAAAGGTTGTTCACTTCAATTCCAACACTTTGATGAAACAAAAAACACTAATCGCCTGGGGGCTGAAACATCAAAGATTAATTATGCACAAATTAGCATAAAACAAACGTACAATTGGGGAGGCCAGGTTCAGGGACCACAGCATGATATGATATCCCCCCAGGCTATGAAAATTATGTAATTGGATATCATAAAGGCCTTACTGTAGTTGGGTTATAATAAAGGAAATAATAAATAGAAAGACAAAAATGAATAACATGTCAGAACAAGTAAAAATAATTGGAAACATAATTACTGAAAAGTTAAAAATTGCTAATGACTTCAATAAGTTTTTTGTGAATGTCGGACCTAATCTAGCTTCTGAGATAATAACTCCTCCAGATGAAAACTTCAAAGAATACTTAACACAACCCTCAAACCATATCTTAAAATTTAATACTGTAACTGAAAATGAAGTTATGAACATAATAAACAGTTTGAAATACAAACTAGCTTCGGACATGATAAGATATCTACAATATTAATAAGAAAACTCAAAGATTTATTTATTTATCAAACAATTATTACTGGTATATTTCCTTCTAAACTTACGCTTGCAAAAATATCTCCTATCTTTAAGAAAGATGATGCTACTCTGCTTACCAATTATAGGCCAATTTCCTTACTAAATTAATTTACTAAAACCTTTGAAAAAGTCTTATTCAAGCAGATCCACCATCATTTTAAAACCAATAAACTATATTATAACAGTCAGTATGGCTTCAGAGAACTTCTTTCCACTTAACTAGTTGCTTTAGAATTAATAGATCGCATAATTATAGATATGGATAAAGGAAACATACCATTGAACATATTTATAGATTTATCTAAAAAGCTATCCAAATAAAACAAAATGCTTGTGACTGATGAATTCAACAACTGAAATTGTCCAGATTGAACTAAACTATGAAATATCGCAGGAATCTACTCATTCAGCTTTGTTGAAATTTTAGCTAATTATGCAAAGGAACGTACTGGAGAGCGTCGCCGATTCGCAACTTCAGAGTCATTTTATAAACAAATGAGATCGGAGTGGTTTCAATTCACACAAATACATTTTTGTACATAAGGAACTTGGAATTTTGAAAATCGAACGAAAATTGAAGGAGCTGTTTAATAAAATGTATCACGAAGCGAGGACGCTAATGACGTTCATTTGTGCCTCGTTTTCATGTCATTGGCCATAAAAGACAATGCAATGTAAACAAACCACCAAATTTGAATGGCTTGAAATAAAATGCCAGGTGAAGTTTATTTATTATAGAAACTGTGAACCCGGTAAAACTCTGGATGGTAGGTAATCAGTATTAAGAAGACAATGAATTGAATGCAATAGATTTTGTCCACTGTCATTTTGAGTGACAATCCAGTGTTCATGTACAATGTCAATGTACTAGCTAGAGCATGATATTCATAAATCTACTTTCTTAAAATTAAATTATATCACCACTGTTGTCTAAAATGTTTGTTATACAGTTTAACAAGTCAAGTAGGCCTATACACTGCTATACACTGCTTTCACGATTTCTTACCCTTGATCTGGTGTGCATAAGTAAAAGAGAAGTTTCAAGTTCAGTTTCATCATCACTTTCATCTGACTCAAGTTCCAACAGCAATAATGTAAACAAACGTCTGTTGTGTTGTCGTTCATATCGCGCCATTTCTAAATGACATAGGGGGCATTGCCGGGAATTTGACTGGCTTTTTGCGTGGACTACGATTTCAACACTGCGCAAGTAAGCGTGGCTTAAAAGTGCTCCACGGAAAATCCCCAGTCAAATACTACCAAAGTCTCCTGGTGATGTCGTAATTTACCAAGCTTGAGAGGTTCCCAATCAAGACCACAAATACAGTTGAGTCAGTTGTGTTTTGACTAGTAAATGCTTGGTTGAGCATGATAACCTATTGTGCAACAGAATTCAAATCACTGCAAACAAATTCAGGTCTCAGTGTTTAAAAATCTTATCATCCATCATGACTGATTGTAAAATTTATATTGCATAACTTTTCTCGACGAAATGATCCACCAGCTCATTTAAAGCAGAAGATTAAGATAGTTTATCCTATTAAAGAGGCACTCATGCGTACAAAACTGTGATGTGGCTGCCACGCTTGGAAGTAGACTGATGGCCTGTTGACTACACTTCAATGCAATCAGCTATAAGACTGCACTTCAATGCAATCAGCTGTAAGAGCCTGTGCTTGACTACGCTGTTTGCCTGAATATTCAGAATTTGTAGTTAACACTGTTTGGTTTGATTTGTTAACAGAATGTTCAAAGAACTGAAATAAAGTCTGTGCTCCACTTGAAACTCAATGTTGCTTATTATTGCTTATTGGGCCCATTGGGTGTCAATGAGCATTATGTTATTTCAAATAAGAAAAGACTAACTATTTGCTAGTGCAGTTATGAAAATAATTGGGCCCAGAGCAAAATAATGACGCCGTCATGAGAATGCAACTATAAAATTTTATCATTAGCTAATTTTCTGATGATTTTGGGTGACCAATTTCACTTGCCGCATTGTCCTGAAATTTTAACTGCGTTATTTTTTCAACAAACTTCCCCAAATCAGAGGGTGTGCAATTTGAAATTCAAACATTTTTATTTTTGGGCCACCCTTATGTGGTGATCTGCTCTGGAAACGAAAAAAAAAGATTTTAAATGTTTCCTCAATTGCATACTATTGCAATGAAAGCCTGTATACTATGAATCTGCTGTAATCCGTAAGCTTGCGCCTTTAGCTACAAAGCTAGGAGAGTGCCTAGTTCGCCAACATAGGATACACATTCGTACAATCTCAGTTAGAATATGCTGTTGAGCATTTATTAATGCTACAACTTACATCACATTGAGATATATAATAAGTAAATTTCAGGAAGACGAGTGCATCAATCCATTAGGATAGGGGTTATAAAATCACCTGCTGCAAACAGTGTTTTTCATACGACAGACAGACAGACAAATACATTTATTTACACAAGAGAAAACATTTCATACACAAACATTGATTGAAACATACATAGACAAATACACAAGTCAAGAGATATTTAAAAGGTATTTTTCTCTATGTGTGGGAGAATACTCTAAGGTCTTAAGAACGCTATCGAAAGGCCACCCAGGCGTTTAAAGGTAGGCTGAGATCTCTAAAGTCACCCATTACAATTTATCAAGTTAATAGAATATGTCAAGAATAATCATAGTAACAATAGTGATAATAGATTAGCACTGTCATAGTATAAAGTTTATAAAAAAAAGAACACTATTTTAAGTATTGGTTCTCATATGATCCCACAACATATGTATTCTTTAATATCAAAGATACATTGTTTCTTTGTGCACGTCCTTGTTCATTTGTTAGTCTATGTTTTTACTTATTATTTTTATTTATTAAATATATTTTAAAAGGGTTAAATGGCGCAGTGCAAATTGTTTTTCAGCAATGCCTTATACATATGTACAAATTAAAAGATTTTACATAAATGCATTGACAATAAAAACCGCAGTAATAAATTTAAATCTGTAATTAATCAAAACATTCATGAGGATAAAATATTACATGTGCACATTCCTTTTCAGTTGTTTCTTAAAAATCCATCTATGTTTGTAACTTCTTTGATGTTACCTGGTAAATCATTCCATTTCTTACCTCCTGAATAATAAAGACTTTTCTTTGCTGTTTGACTATTTGGAAAAGGAAGGTGCACACTCATTTCAAGTTTTCTGGTACTGACGTTTTTCCTTATTTCTATATCCATAGTTATATTATTCGTCAGATAATCTGGAGCCATTCCATGAATATAATTAAATACAAGTAAACATTCAAAATAATCCAACCTTTCCGTGACATTCATCCAATTCAACTGCTTTACCAAATCAATCCCCTTAACATTAATGTAGTCAAAATTGTTAAAAATTATACGTGCAGCTTGATTTTGTTAAAACACAGAAGATACAAAATGACAGGTAATAAAAGAATGTTTGTGAATGTTCCACACTAAATGGAAATATACCTGTTATTAATTAATCATATTAAGGTAATTGTATCATATCATTCATAGGAGGTCTCTATTATTGCCATGATATGTTAACATTTCAAAAGTTCATAATTATATGATATGCCAATTTTCCAAGGTGATTGGGCATTTTTTTTACCCCCCATGAAGTTTAGTGGCGGAGATGTTTTCTTTGAGCATGCCCAAAGAGCTTGGCTTGTTTGGCCAGCGTCTGTCATGACATCCACTATATAAAGCCTCCCGATGAATGCGATCCTGCTTTCTTGAGTTGCTGCTTCAAAAACAACTTAGTGAGTAGGCTGACCATCTAGTAATATATCAAAATTCTAGGCTGATCATCTGCATCAGAACTGCGGGCTGACCATCTATAACGCAATTGTTTCAGGGTAAGTTACTTTCTATTTGTGCAGCTATTGTGCTTATTCTAGGAGAATTCTCCCATGCTCTGTAACTAAAATCATTTAATTGTCAAAGCTAATATATATGTTATATTAGCTGAAAAAACTAATTCCATAATATTATTTTTGGCAATTAGACATACTTATCTTATCTCAACTTATATTCCGAAAGCAAACAACAAAAAATAACACCACGAAGATGTAAAGGATCTAAATATTTAAACAAATCTGAAAACAAAGGTCACCACAAAGAAAGATGTAAAGTGTCAAACTCTTTATCTGAAAGCAAATGATACCACAAAGATGTAAAGTAGCTCATTCTTTAAACAATTCTGAAAGCTAAGGATAACACTAAGATGCAAAGTGTCTGATCCTTTTAACACTAAAGTAAAGGATAACACAAAGATGTAAGTATCTTTAGACAATTCTGAAAACAAAGGACACCACAAAGATGTAAAGTATCTAAAGGGCTGTTCACACTGTCATGGATACAACCTACGTATGACCCCGTATGAACTTTTTTTAAAGTCTTGCTCATCCTGGTTCCCATATGATTCACTGGCCTAGCATTTTAGGGTTGCTCTCGCTAATCGGTAGAATGCTCCTTGTTGTGCTAAATCATTCGTGACCATACTTGGGGGGGTTTTCAAACATTCTTAAAACTTTGGCTGAAGTTCTACAAGTAAATTTTTAATATTAGTTAGTATATAATACATTACTTGCTCGTACGTTCTACTATGTTCTACATACGTTCTACGTACTTTTTACGTACGTTATGCGCATGTTTTGTGCATTCGGCGGACGTTCAGCAAAAGTTTGTCGGGCATTTGATGGTCATCACCCGAGTGATCTACGACTGCCCTACGTACACCCGTGAAAATAATTCATACGTGATTAACAGAGCCACTAATGACTTAGTATGGCCCATTTTTGACGTACGTATAAGACCTATGAGTGACCAGATATTTCGATAGAAAGCTTCCTAACTTAGTTGCAGCTTACTATGTGTGAGTATTATGTAGATCTGCGATTGGTCATGTTTCACACGCTGATCAGAATATCGTCAAGATAATCATTCATAAGAATAATGTACATTTTAATACAACAAGTATTTTTTACTCAATTGAGTGTTCATCTGCAGAAAGTTATGGATTTTTTTCCATAAGCAAATAAATTTAATATAATTTTGAGTACCTCTATCTTAAAATTTTGAATATTCACCCCCGTCATTTTTTGCACTTAATGTGAACCATGGGGTATGTACATCTAAAATTTAAGATATCATAACTTTGGTATGACTTTAATTTCCAATCATCTTTAAACAATTCTGAATACAAATAACACCACAAATATGTAAAGTATCTAACTATTCTGAAAGCAAATGAAACTGCAGAATGTATATATAAATCTTCAAACAATTATCTAACACTTTAAACAATTCTGAAAGTAAAGGACAAGGCAAAGATGTAAAGCATCTAAACACATTGAAAAATTCTGAAAGTGAAAGATAACACAAAGATGTAAAGTATCTCTGAAAGTGAAGGACAAAGCACAGATGTAAAGTATATAACTCATTAAATTCTAAAAACATAAGGCACCACAAAGATGTAGTGTCTACATCTTTGTTTTTGTATTTTGCCTTCAGAATTTCAAGAGTTAAAGTATCAATGAGGGCTGAGTCCCGGCAAGCACAGTACATAAATATAATGTCATTGTTTGGTTGGATTTAGGTCATGTCAACAGACTACAATCCAATGAGAATATCTAATGTCTTTTACCAATAGTAATGCAGCCAATAAACTTCTACATCAGATTTAATGATGTCACCAGATATTCACAAAATGTCATTGTTTGGTTGGATTTAGGTCATGTCAACAGACTACAATCCAATGAGAATATCTAATGTCTTTTACCAATAGTAATGCAGCCAATAAACTTCTACATCACATTTAATGATGTCACCAGATATTCACAAAATAATATCAAAATTCATTAATTGAATGGATTATGGAGTAATGTAATAGTCATCCTCCCAAAACAAGCCCTGCTAAATCAGCTGCATTGACCTACTAACTTACTAATTTTGCAGTCTTCTCTTATTGGTAGTGGTAGGTGGTGGCCCAACTCAGTGGTAGCGCGCTGGGCTTCCAACCGCTGGGTCCCGGGTTCCATTTCCTGTTGATCCTCTAAGTTGGATGGCTGTTTCATCATTCATCTCATTGCCATGACCCCTGCCTGTCCTAGTTAGCCCATCAGGTGCAGAAATACAGGATGTAAAGTCATAATACACCCAAAATCTCTTATTGGTAGCTTTTGCTTTCTCAGAGCAAAACTAGGTCAGCTTGATGTCTAATAACAAAAATAAAGTATCAGATCAAGATGCAAATTTTCTTTATCTTTTCTCAACAGCTCGTTTGTTGTCAGAAGAATTCTAACTGAAAATGAATTCCTCTACAACTAATGGCGATGTCAACTTTGAAATGCACAGCTATGAAGCACCAACGTCTGGTTCATGGGAGTCAACTGAGCAAGGACCTACTGATTCTCCAGTGCTGGACAGCTACCTTTTGTATATGGTGACGATAGCCAGAGTGATTTCTGTTTATGTCGAACCTTGTGTGTTTACACTAGGCTTTGTAGGAAACATTTTAGCACTTTTAGTATTCTATAAAAATGCTAATCACCACACTGCATTATTTCTTGGTGCATTTGCATTGAATGACCTTGGTCACAATATAATAGTTCTAGTGTACTGGGTTAATTCAGTTGTAATTGGTCATTTTAATGTGGAATTGTGTAAAATAGTGATTTATATAATAGGTTATTGTGCATTGAATAGTGCATGGTTGCATGTGGCCATGACTCTTGAAAAGTATCTTGCAGTGAGATGTCCGCTAAGGTTTAAGCAGTACCGTACTAAAAAGATAATAATGAGAGTTATATTTCTGATATTCATCATAGTTGCTGTTCTTATTATACCCATGGCATTTGTAGCTTCTGTTGACAATGGTAAAACATGTCTTATATTGATTGAAAGAACAACATTCAATATTAGTGTCGCTTGGGGCCTCCTGTTATTTCATTTCATAATCCCTTTTTCTGTGCTTGGAATTTTCAATTCGCTTATTATTTGTGCTGTGAGGGAAAGCAGAGAAACTGTGTCAGCATTTCGCAGAGATGAGCATAACAGTTCCATGAGCATATTATCAATCCAAACTTTGACTCGAAGTAACGGCGTACTATCGGATCACAGGAACGTGAACCTCGGATCATCAGAACAGGAAACGTCTGCTGCCCCAGTTGATGCTGTCAGTGTCGACAAAATCATCGTTTCAACAAGAAACAAAACCCAAGATGAACAGAAGTTAAAGAATGCAAAAGCCAATGAAAAACAAATGACACGAATGTTCTTTGCATCAACTTTCTCATTTATGTTTCTAATATTACCTATTTACTTACGTTCTATCTTTTCTGTGTTGTTTGATATTAATGGCCAGAGAATGCAGATTATCTTTACATTTTGCTTGGTTATATCTCGTCAACTGTTATTCAGCAATTTTGCAATCAACTTTTACTTGTACCTATTGGTGAGCAAAAAATTTAGAAAACACGTGAATAACCTTTTTAGAAGAAGATAATACTTATTTAAAGCATGACCCATTGTAATGGGGAACATTTCAACCTTTGTTTGATGTCGTAATCATACAATTAGGTCACTGAGTGCATTGATGATGTCACAGAGGTTGTTAGGGGAGACGGAGACCCTTTGGGACATGCGGTACATTGGGACCAAGGCCATATCTGGGTAATAAACAACTTTAGAAATTCAAGGCTGGCCTCAAACTAAATTAGGCGGACATTTTCATTTTATCGGTGGAAACTGTCAAGATCAAGTGAAGAGTTCAGCTGTGCTGGATCATTTCCTGTTTTGTTTTAGATAGTGCACAGCAGTTGCGCCGATTTGAATGAGCACACTAGTTAACGGTGGATTATTTTAAACACATTGGAATAGTGAGTTAACTGTAATTAAACAAAAATTATGTTTAACACCTATCTACTATTAAAGTATGGTGAGAACCAAAGAGATTAATGTGAGAGGCACAGTTAGAGTGGCCCTGACCTCAAGAAGATAATGTTTCATACTGTATGGCATGGAAAGGCTGCTTGTCAGACCGTCAAGGCAATTCATCCTGAATTCCACTCTTCTCAGGTACTTCAATTTAAAAAAAGATGAACCAGGCAATGAGCGTCATAATATGAGATTTCCTGGCTCAATGAAAACATCCAGTAAGTCCCATTTCCATCAAATGTTTATGGCAAGTTTCAAATTATGACTGGGATTAGTTAAATCTTCTTTAAACCAAACAGCCTCGACCAATTGTTTTATATTTGAGAAATTGTGCCAGAGGTATTGGTATTTCATCAGTTTTTTGAAAATTTGATCTTTATAATTTAAAAAGGTCAAAATATTATTGTTTACATTCAATGGTTTGCTTTAAAGTTCGACAGGCAATCACTGATCTTTGTGTGAGTGACAATTTACAAACTGAGTCTGTTCAGTACAAAAAATTAAAGTACAAATACTACAATTTGCAATGACGCAGTGGTCCCCAGGCTGTGTCCAAATGTACCCTCAGCCTACCATGTTTTGCTGCTGCAGAAATATTGCACTCATGTGAGACTATGTCATTTAGTATCAAACTTGCTTAAATTTTGTTTCTTTACCAAATGTCCCAAAGGGTATCCCCTACAGCTCCCCATGTTGACCTACAGTTAGTTCCATTAAAACCGGCCTGCAAAATTGAACATAGACGAAGCTAGACAACTCAGATGAGAAGTTGCAGAACACTAGTTTGTGTTCCGCAATGTGCTCCACAAATTGTTCGTGAACATCCTGCTCTCTTGATAAATGCTCCAACAAAATATTCAGTCAAACACTGCCAATATGAGCTATGTCACTCAGACTTATGAACAATGACGTCACAATTGATGTTGTCTTTTCATGGTGCCCTGTGTTACAGACAGCCAGCCGATTTTGCATGGTCTGTGAATGTTTCATGAGGTAGCTAGCTGCCTGAGCGAAATTCGTTGACTGTGACTGAATGATACCATGGACTTTATTATTTATGTAAACCTGCCCAAGGCTAAATTAAGGCAAAAGAGTGCCTTAACTCTTAATTTGATTTGCCCCCCCCCCCCCCCCCCCAATGTAACTCACAATCCGCATGTATGCACTTGTTGAAATATATTTCATATAATTGTTATATATTGTATGAACCGTTACTTTAATTGCATTAATAAAGAGACATATAATTATATACGCACAAGACGGCACTGTACATTGTTGCAAACTGAATATAATATTTCATGTACTTGGTATATATTTATAATAGTTAATTTGATTGTAATAATAAATAATATTATATAAAGGTTTTTACACACCTGACAACTGATGTAACATTTCACTTTGATATATTGTATGAATAGTAATTAATTTGTGTACTTTAAAAAGATATCCCATAATTTGTTGTAATAAATATAAGAATACTTTTCACATTTATACATTTGTTATATATTGCATGAATAGTTAAATTCATTGTAATAAAGTGATTGATACTTGGTATATTTTTTCTTGTTTTTTTTTGCACTTGACATATAACAGTTCTTCATTATGTTGAAACAAATTTTAATATAACTTTTCACATTGATGTACTTAGAAAATGTTTATAATAGTTATTTTAATCGCTAATAATGATATTTTTACACACCTGACACTTTTAGCCTGATTAACCATTATGCTGACTAGGCTGACGCCTCAGGCCCAAAACATGATGGAAGCCCCATCTTGAATTTTTCTTATATTAAAACCATAAAGTAAACTAAAGTATATGCCGGCTGTACAGGACATTCCGTGGTTTCGTGGGGAGACAGTCCAATTATCGTACCATGACAGTCCCTAGTTTTGCATCACGACAGTCCAACATTCGCACCACAACAGTTACCCGTTTTCGCCCCAGGAAAGTACCAACTTTCGCCCCATGAAACTGGCAACTTAAGCGCTACAAAAGTTCTCAACTTTCACACCACGAAAGTACCACACCAATTATATCTGGATGTGTTTTACCTAGGTGGGTGGGTGATTAGGGCTTTACGTCCTGTATTTCTGCACCAATTGGGCTAATTAGGACAGGCAGAGACCATGGCAATGAGACGAAGGATAAGACAGCCATCAAACATAGGCGCGACCGGGAATCGAACCCGGGACCCAGCGGTTGGAAGCCCAGAGCGCTACCTCTGAGCTAGGCCTCCGCCCTGTGTTTTACCTAGAATAATGGTTTATACATTTCATGAAACCCAATGTTCTAATCTCTGGGCGGCTGTAGAATAGAAATATTTCTACAGGCTTTAGTTTAGTTAAAATTTTGTGTTGAAAATGACGCAAAATGCGACGAAGTATTTTTAGGTTAGAAAAATCACATTTTGGGTTGTTTTAGACTAAAAATAAAAATCACATTTTGGGTCGTTTTAGACCAAAAATTTGTAGCCAAACTAAATATTAGTTTAGATTAGAATAGAGCATTACTGAACTCAGGTCCTATTGGACCCCTATGTCCAGATGTCACTTGGAGCGGTCGGTGTGCAATAACTCAATATATACATACTATTTGTCAAATGGATTAAATTTACTTGGATTATTAGCCCAATGACAGTTCAATCTATTTTTGAATGTGTTGACATTGTCTGCAGATTCCACCCCCTCAGGCAGTGTGTTCCATGTGTCTACTATTCTCTGGGTGAAGCTGTATTTTCTAAGATTCAGTCTCTCTGTCCTGCTTTTGAATAGCTTTTACTAGTGTCCTCTTCTTCCGGCTTGATAATTTTTCAGCGATGGTGTTGTCCTGTTGTCATATATCCCACAGATTTTGTCCTCTGAAGACCAGTGATGGAAGATGAGTTTTCTTAGTCGTTCAGAGTAGATTAGACTTCTGAATCCATTTACCGTCATTATGGCATTTTGTCGCACTGACTCATTCCTTTGGATGTCTTGTCTTGTATAAAGCCTGCAGAAATATGTCGTTCCTACAGCCAAAAGAAAAAAAGAGTATTACATACATTTTAAAAGAGATACATAACATTATTTCAGGTAAAATACATTTAGAGATACGGGCAAGCGAACTTAGGCTTCCAGGCTATATGAAACACCCTCACTAACATCAAGGTGCATCACAAAGTGAAATATTATTTAGAGTTGAAAAGAAGGAAAGAAAGGAAGAGGAGAGGATGATGAGAGGAGGAGGAGAGGAGGGGGAGAGGAGGAGAAGAAGGGGAAGGAGGAGGAGGAGGAGGAGGACGACGACGATACAGTCACTCATATGAAGTTGCATGCCTGCAGTTAATTGTACAGGCCTTCACTTTCATGGTGCGTAACCTACACTGTAAAGAGTTGATTCTGTAATGGCTCTATACTTTCATGTGTTGTGGTGCAAAGGTAGGCTTATGTCAATGCTCGAAAGTTCCCACTGTTGTAGAACGAAAGTTGGCACTGCCCTGGTGCGAAAGTTAATGTCTCCCCACGATACCAGGATACCCAGATTTTTCACGGACACGGGCGCCAGTAGGTCCATGCTGCGGAGCCAAGAATTTGAAATTATTTGTAAAAGATTGGGAAGATCCACCATACTACGGGCCACTAGGGGCCTACAGGGAGTGACTGGCCATGACCTGATGGTGTGGGGATTCCACAGAAATGTGTGAGGACAATGTGGGGATCTTGCCAGTAATAGTGGTGGACAAGATTGCTCATCAAGTTATTTGGGCAGAGATGTGTTGAGTACAGAGGGGGCCAAGGTGGATTACGAAAAGGGAGAACTCCATTGGAGAGTACTATGTCTCCCTCTCGTACCTGGCCCACCTCCTGGAATTGTGTATGGAAATGTGAATGAAAATGTCAGCAAGAACGAGAGGAATCTAGAGAAGATGCCCTCGGAGGAAGCGGAAGCGACCAGGATCATATCAGAGTGTATGCGGCACAACCCAGACGTCTTTAGTGCGATGAGACAGCCCATAGGACGGCACTCGGCGAAAGAGGTCAGAATAGAGACAACAGGACCACCCATCAAGCAAAGGGCCTATTGGATGCCCTTCATGAAGAGAGAAGCACTTGGGAAAAAGTTGGACGAGTTGTTGGAGCAGGGCATCATTGTACCTTCCAACTCTCCTTGGGCATCTCCAGTGGTGTTAGTAAAGAAGAAAGATCCATCAGAGGGCCCCCAGTTTTGCATAGACTTTACTAAGGTTAATACAGTGACCAAAAAGGATTGCTATCCGGTCCCTCTGATACAGGATGTCTTTGACCAACTACATGGATCAACTGTCTACTCCACCCTGGATTTGAAGTCTGGATTTTACCAGCTCCCTCTGGAAATATCTAATCAAGAGAAGACTGCCTTTACGTGCTTCCAGGGAATGTACGAGTTCACTATGATGCCGATGGGGTTATCGAACGCGACCAGTGCGTTTCAGAGGGCCATGGACGAGGTCTTCCGAGGCCTCATCGGTGAGTGCTTGATGATCTACGTGGACGACGTAGTGGTGTACAGTCCGGACATCGTCAGTCATCAACAACATTTGCAGGCAGTGATGGAGAGGTTTCAAACCTACAACTTAAATCCAAAGAAATTTTTTTTTTGGACAAAAAGAGGTCAAGTTGTTAGGCTTCGTTGTAAGCGGAAAGGGACTGAAAGCTGACCCCGACAAAGTGACATCTCGCGAAGGTGTCCCCCAAACAGCGTTAAGCAAGTTAGATCTTTCCTGGGCATGACAGGCTACTACTGAACCTGCATGCCTGGATACGCTCATGTGTCAGAACCCTTGGTTGAGTTGACCAGGAAACACTCGTTTTAGCTGGGGAGAGGACCAACAAAAAAGCTTTGAGACTCTCAAGGACTTGCTAATCAGTGAGCATGTGATGGCACATCCGCGAACCCGGGACCCATATTTACTGTACACTGACGCTAGTGATCTAGCCATTGGTGCGGTTCTTTGCCAAATTGACCATGTCTCCGGAGTGGAGAGGCCTATAAGTTATCTGTCCAGATTACTGTCTCCTACTCAGGTTGGACGATGGGCGGCAATAGAGCGAGAAGCATATGGGCTGATCTCAGCATTAAAGGTGTTCAGGCCTTATCTACGGGGTGCCAAGTTCGATGCCTTCACGGATCACAAGCCCAAGTCCTCCAAGGTCTTCTCTTCTCCATACTCAAGCCCTACCCCCATGCAGCAAAGTATCACAGCTTAGTGCTGCCTCCCAAGTTCAGGGAGGACATAATGAGACAGGCTCACATAGAGGTCGGGCACATGGCACACATCAAGACAATGAGGAAAATACAGGAAGCTTATGTGTGGCCAGGTATGAGAGCGGAAGTGAAGCAGTGGATCCAGAAGTGCCCTGTGTGTCTCACACACAGCAAAAGGAAGCTGCTCGCTCCCATGGGTGAAATACCCATAGCTACGAGCATTGGTCAACTAGTATCCCTGGACTTCGTCGGACCACTCGTGACCTCACCACAAGATAATAACTATATTCTGACGATTATCGATCATGCGTCAGGATATGCGGAGTGTCACCCTCTGGCCCACAAGACGAGCGAGTGTCTCTGGCAGAAGTTGCACCAGGAATACTTTCCTCGTCATGGTTACGTGGAGATGCTGCTGTTTGACCTGGGCAAGGAATTCAATGCTGCTTCACTCACTCAATACTTAGCGAATGTGGGTGTAAAACACAAGAAGACCACGCCCTACCATCCTCAGTCGAATGGCAGGATCGAAAGGTTTAAAAGGACTCTCAAGGAAATTTTGGCCAAGTTGGTCAACAATGATACTTCGTTATGGCAAGAACAATTAGGCCCAGCCGTACTTTGCTATAGTTGTGCTGTATCAGATGTGACCCAGCACACTCCATATTTTCTTCATTTTGGCCGACGACCCAGACTCCCTTTTAACAAGGCTTTGCAAGGAGGAGAAGCCATTTTTGGTCGCCTTCATGACCTTTACGAGGCCCTACGCACGGCTCAGCACCTCACCCTGGATTCCCGCAAACACAACAGGGAGAGGCTGGCCAGAAAGGCCAATGTAGGAAGTGTGGAAGTGGGTGACTCAGTGGTTATCAAGGCCAAGGAGCCTCTGACACTGACAAGTAAATGGGAGCCCCAGTGGTTAGTAACCCAGGTACGAGGGAAGGCCCTGTGGCTGATTCATCAGCACTCAGGAAAACTGAAGGTTCTGAACAGAGAAAACGTGCGTGTGGTGGACCCTGAAGTTGTCTGGGATGAACTATGCCCCAGGCCTAAGCGAAGAACAAATGCTAAGGGAAGAACCATTCGTCCTTGGCAATTGCCGCAACCAGTACCAGGCCTCGTCCCAGTACCCACAGAGACCCCTGATGGTGATGTACAGCCGGCCGCCGCACCAATGACAGAACCCCTTGAATATGCTGGTTCCACTCCTCCCAGGGATGCGGACCACTCATCCATGAAGGAGACAGAGCTGCCAACCCCAGGAGCGGAAATACCCCTACCAGAGAGCGAGGATTGGACGACCTCAGTTGATGAACCCCTGGCACCCAGTGCCAGGGGTAGGCGTCGTCCACACTCGACTGACTCCGGGGGAGACAAAACAGAGGGCAGGGTATAGTCTCGTCACTCGGACAAGCGATTGAGACCCTTCCTACCAAGAGGAACCAAGCGCACGCAGCGATACCAGGACGACAACTCCCCACCTCCAAGACGCCGTCGCAGACGACGCAAAAAGGCGAAACCAGGAGAGCTGTTGCCAGGCCAGTTGGCACACCCGGAAGGCGTAGTTAAGAGAAAGGCAAACAGTGACCCCGGCTACTCGGATGACCATCGAAGAGAGCCCAAGGACGTTCACAAGGCTTTTACCCTGATCAAGAGAGCTCATCCTTCATCCAGTGATGAACATCCTAAGTACAGGCGGGGGGAGGACACCACCTCTGACAGTCCTTAGAGGTTGGTGCATTCTAGTTGCCTTGGTGAGTTGGGACTGGCAGGCAGCCGCCCAAAACTTACCAGGGGACTCCCTACTGACATTCTTGGTTAAGAGCCAACATCCTCATTCAGCCTGCCTGATGGCATGTTAGTACGAGGCGGTACTGCGTTGCGGACGTTAGAGGCATCATGGGTTGTTCTTCTGACGTTACAGACACCAGAATTTCCATCCCAGTTTGACAGCAAATTCGATCTAATACACACCAACCGGAAGTAGATCCGTCTATTCGGCTACATCCAGAGGACATTCCTTGGGCATTACCACATCCTCTTTTAGGGCACCTCTCTCAAAAGCACTGCGCTGCTGTTGGAATTATCTGTTGAGTGTAACCCTCATACAGATATTCGCATTCCTCTATTGCTCTCTGTATTTCTAGACGTATTTCTATGTTGTTCAGTCGGCATTGAAGATTCTGGGCAAGGTCTTTCACATATATGTCCAGTTGCTTCATGTGGTCTCCCAGTTGGGTGACAGCGATGGAATTGTTCTTAATATACAACCTATCTGGATGATCACAGTCATCATTTGGGCCAACAAGTGCACCACGTCCTTCATGCGGGATTGGAGTTCTCCAGTTGCCTGGGTATACTGCTGCACTTGTCGGTCTGTAGCTACACCAAACAGGGCATGTAAGCCCAACCCGATAAAATCGAACACTCCCCTCTTCTGGCGTCCCATTGTCAGAGAGCGTCCTGCCCTACCCCTTCCGGAGTAGCTTCCATCGAGTCGGTGGAGTCTAGTCAACCTGCCTCCTATTAGGGGATATTGTGGAAACGATCGCCCAGTCAGGCTATGATGTCATACCAGATCTGACCTGGTACTATAGGTATGTGCAGATCGAGGCAGTATCGATCACTAATAATTATTTAGTATTTATATTTAACTTGCCAACCATTAACAAAGCCAATTATCTAATGTACAATATTCAGAGCTATCCGGTACCTATAAAGAGTTCCAACATGACTGTGCGTATCAAAGTTGGCAGCAGTTATGGGGTGGACACTACTTACGGCAAGTTGTTCGAACCTGAAGTGTGTGTGGGGGGTGACCCGCTCGTCTGTAGGGCAGGACCTTTGTATGACTCCAGTCATCAACCATGTGCGAGGGGTCTCATTTTCAATCAAACAGAGCTCATCAGGGCATGTCGCTTTGATATTATAAACGAATCGAATGTGACAATTGTAAAAAGAGTATCCCTCAAGACCATTGTAACAGTACCCTGGGGAGAGGCGGTATCAGCCAGATGCCCCGGAAAGGTCTACCCTCCATTTAATTTGCAACCTGGTACGTACGCCATGTTCCATGTAATGTTGCTGGAAAGGGATGGAGAGTACATTGCATTCCAGAGTTGCACCTATCAAGACGAGTGGGCATGCCAGCCATACGCCTGGAAGGCCAATTTAACTTTACTGCTAGTTTAAATCCGTCTCTTACTAAAATGTTTCCACAATTAAAAGGGAGGGGTTGCTGCCCAAGTTAAGGACGTAAACCAGGATGTGCTCCTAAATGCCATCAGATTGAGTGAGACAACCTGGATAAAGTTCCATAGGCACGCTCCCACTGTATCCTTCATCATATCTATGACTTTATTGGGCTTGGCATTAGGAGGGGGATTTATATGGATATTTTGGAAATATAACTGGGCCAGAGAGTTAGCAGTCAAAGTTATTTGCTGCAAGAAGACTTTACAGCGCCCCAGCAGCAGTATTCGCTATATAAAGGCTAGGGATGATGCTGGGTTTCAATTGCCAGTCGGTACTTCCACATCATTGGAAGAAACCACTGAGACCTCTTGATCCCAGGTATACTGTTTTTTTAAGTCCACATTTTTGTGCCAAATGATGAAATTTAACAGCCAAGTGATGACGGACTTTCACAAATGGCTAGGGGAGTGCACCACTCCATGGGAAACATCAGTGATATTCATGTGTAGGGAGAAACTGTATTAATATTGATGTGTGGTGATACTAATTGTAATAAGTGTGATTTGTAAGTGGATCAAGTGGTGATATCCATGTATGTAATTTACAATGTCAGTATGTGGAGTGACAGTCTGTTCAGATAGTCATGTGTGGCCACAGACGAGATGACATAGTTATGTGTTTCTGGTGAGTAGCACCAACTCAGCTGGATTGAACACGATGGTTCACTGTTCAGTATGTGTATTTCTAATAATGTGTATAAGTATGATAATAATGATGTGTAGGGTTGTGAGTAGCATTTCAGCAAGTGCAGATTGGCCACTGTTGAATCTGGCCAAGCCTCTGACTCAGTCATTTGTTAGTTTGAATGTCAGTTACTGAACATGCTTCCATTAGTCAGAAGACTGATACAATTACCAGTCTTCTCTGGGGCATGTCGCTAACTCCATGCGGTGGGGCAGTGTAAAAAGCACTAGGCTTTTATCTCTGCCCAAACTACAACTGATTAATATTTCTATGTGTAGGCTATTTGTGACTAATTGTTTATTGTTTATATGTGTTGATTATTTGTTTATATGTGTTAATTATTTGTATGTGTTGATTTTATATGTATGATTTTTATGTGTGTGATTATTATGTGTATGATTGTATATATGTGTGCCTATGAGATAAGATATAAAATAAGCATTTAAAGTTTGAATATAATGTATTTAATGTATTCACTGGCTGTTGGGATGATGTGTTCACTGAAGGGTGTTCTCAGAACACAATGGGAACTGGGACAATGGGCTCTGGGGTGGCCAAGAAAATGGCTGTGGCTGACCAGGTGGGCAGTTGATTTCTTTGACTGTCCAAATCTGGCTACAGGGACAAATAAGCCACTACAGCCAAAAGGGGTTTGATAAAAAGGGGGTTTAATTAAAACCCCTGACCACAATGCCCATTGTCACCCACAGTAATGAGATGCCAGAAATGGCGGGAATAATTCCAACAGCCAAGTTATGTAATGAAGTAAGATATTTTGAAACTGCTTATTGGTTAGATGTGAAGTTGTTGTAATTATATTATTGGATGTGGGCCTCTGGCCAATGGAGAGAGAGAGGAGTGACTAAGTCATTCCCTATATAAGATAATAAAGAGGAAAATCCCGGAATCTTGGAATTTGAGCAGGAGAGACCAGTCATACACTTTACCTTTGACCTTTGTCTTGCTTTATTCTGAGAAAAGAAATTACACTTATATACATATTGAATTGTGGACTATGAGGAGTTTTCACCTAAGGACCTAACTTGGAGAATGATGATGAAACTTACAAAATGTCAATTTGAGATCGATAATGCTACTTCTTTGGAACCTTTTTTAGTTTTTTCGATAAACAGCTCTTGAAAATATTGATTATAATATTAGGCGTTACTTATTATTATAAGTATTTTATAGTGTTGTTAATAGTAATGATAGCTATTATTGCAAAACTAGATGAATGTGATTATATTTATTGTTGTTTTAAATACAATGGGCAAGACATGCAAAATGCATAACCAAGATAATGAGAATTGACATTCACAGTGGTTTTTGCACATCACAGCACAAACACAAGCCATACATTGTGCACACATAAAAACATACAAAGGGACATAATAAAGTTAATGAAAACTCCATGCAACTCAAGAACCCACAACAACAATTTTCTTCGACAATGACATAATGTAGTAAATTTTATTGGAGGTTAGGTTATCTTGGTGACCATTTTTCATCTATTGTCTGAAAATAAGGCATAATTGAAAGGTACATAAATATAATGTTTGCATAATGAAAGGTGAATCTTTTAGAAAAATAGAAAAAGATTTTGTTTTGATCTTATGTCTCCATAGCAATAAAGGCTGATCAACATTGACTACCACGGAGTACAACCCATAGAAGTCATCATTGGCACTTCAAAGTTTGATGACTTGTTGGTACTTACAGGTATTCAGAGAGGCACAATATTGATATAAATGGAAAAGTATTTTGTTCATGATTTCATCAATGGGTTGCCATTGAAACAGTTCTCATTGGTAACATCTTAGGAAAGTTTACATTTCTGCAAACATATTGACATATGGAACTTGCTGATGTACTTTGATCTACTTCGGTGAGTGTAACTTCCAAAAAGAAATGAACTTTTAGGCTTCTGCTGCTCTAATAATGATATATATGAGAATGTCATTATGATTATTTGTGTGTCACCATGGTTACCAAATGAAATAATAGTGTTTATAGCTTTTTTTATCAAATACATTTGCAAGTATTATATGCTTTTAAACAGTAAATAGATCAGAAATTCCTATTTACAACCAGAGTCTAACCAATTCAAAGCTAAGATGTTTACATGCATGTTCAAAACAGTTGCCATGGTAACTAATGTTTATAAATTCATAATTATAAAAAGTTTAACCTACTTCTCGAATCACATAATGTCTGTCCATATCTAATTGTTTTACCCCAATAAATTCCAAAAAGAGGTCTTAACATTAAAAAAGTACCCAAATATGAGTTTGATCTCCATGGAAACCAAGTTATTTCCCAGGTATGCACAATTTGTCAGGGTCAAGACTGATTATGGAGTTATGGGATGTTATCATATAATAACTGTTGGTAGAGAGCAACAAGAAAGGTATCAGTTAAATGCTAAAACTCATGCCAATGTGTACTATTCAATTTGAATGAATGTATCTTAACTTTGTGTGTAACTTATCCCTAAATTTTATTGAACGCATTATGACTAGGGTTATCCAACTTTATTTTGTGCTTATATTTATCATATTTAACAAACTTAATGGGCAGATGTTCATTCAGAGCTATTTTTAAAATTTCATTTTAAATATAGTTAATATTTGTGTCCTAATCAATATTTGTATGAAACTAATCTATGGTACATTTCTGTGATATTTCATTTTTGAAGTTACTTTTAGCCTTAGTTATTATTATTATTATGTGAGTTATTGTTTAACGCCTCATCAGCACTTAGCCTTAGTAGTTTTTACAAATTGTTTTATGTATTTTGGCATGTAGGTAATAGGAATTAGGTGATAGGTACTAAGGTCACAAAGTACGGTTGGTGATCAGATATGTTATAAATAAAAATACCAGCTATGGTATTAGAAATATTTGATGATAACTTAACATAACAATTGTCTATCAATGTAGAACTAAATTCAGTAATTCTTGGAAGCACTATTTTTGGGATGTATCCATTTGAAATCCTTGTCTCAAAGAAATTATTGATTTGAGTTGAATTCCCAATTTTTAATAAATCTAAATTAAAGTCACCTGTCAACACGACTTCTTTGTGGGCTCTTAAATGAAAATACATAACTTCTTCAATTTCGTTATTAAATGTTTCATAGTTGTCAACTGTCTCTCTTTTTATCATCAAAACTGTTAAATACTACTTCAACAAATATTCCATCACAAATATTGCTAGTGCTATAAAAGTATATCATTCAAGCTGAAAAAAAAAAGTGTCATGATTTTCGGATAACCAAGTTTATTGTAGAGCAATTAAAGTAAAAGGGCAATATTATAATTATCAATATATATTTTGAGCTGATTGAACTTTGCTGGCAAGGACTGAAAATTTAAACTTAAAGCATTTGGTTTTCTTTTTAGTAAATCAATATCATCATCATCATCAGTTTCATTATTATTGTACTCTGTGCTCATTATATCTATAAGTGATTCAACCATTTAACACCAGGTGGAGTTCTGTATACATTCAATGAGGAAACGGGTATCATCCAAGCATGTCAAATTTATGAGGTAAGGATTTGCAAGGTACTCCCTGAAATCGCCAAAAAAAATTTTAAATAAAGGAATTCTGAATTACACATGGCAATATGCACAAACAGAAGCTATACAAAAACACAAACAGACAATAGACACAAGACATGTGAGCAAAGATCAAACACATTGACAATGAAATTTGTTTCCTAATTTCTAAATGTAAATGTTCTCGTTAAAATACAATTATTTTTATGTATTTTTTGTGTGTATTCTCTGTAGTAGGGCCAAATACTCCCAGATTTAACAAAACAGTTCATCTACTCAGTCATTGAGGTTGTCAAAAAGATGACTAAGTTAACTAGCATGCCAATCAATTAATTTGTTTGAACAAAGACTATTGAGTTAACTTGCAAACATTCAATTAATTTTAATAATTTGAACAACATCTATTCCATGCTATAGCTGCTAGATACAACAAAAAGAAAAAGAATAATCTAAAGTAATTTCCACAGACATCATGAGTACCTTGAATTTTATATAATGAGCTGTGTATGAATCTTTATTACAATTTGAACATTACAACATGTAATCGCTTGTAAAATAGTTAGGAATCATACAAGGTTTTCTGCATTGTGTGTGTGTGTGATAAGGGCTTTACGTCCTGTAATACTGTACCTGATGGGCTAATTAGGACAGGCAGAGACCATGGCAATGAGACGAAGAATGAGACAGCCATGCAACATAGGCTCGACCGGGAATCGAACCCGGGACCCAGCGGTTGGAAGCCCAGAGCGCTTCCTCTAAGCTAGGCCCCCGCCCCTTTCTGCATTGAGCTATAGCATAATTAACCATGAATGGCCATCAAAGTCAAGTGATTAAGAATAGGAACTTTATGAAAGACAGAGCACTCATGATGAGTCATATTTCAACCTAGAACTTTTGATATTCAGAAGCAATATGCGGATCATCTCATAGTTATCTATGATAACTCATGTATTGAATTTCAATGATATTTCATACATAAAAGAGACAGATCATACTTTGCGAAATGAGGAACATGTACAATGCTCTTATAATAAACTATAATAGTATAGAAGATACAAATGAACAGATTAGTATTAATAGAATGAATGTTTCATGCTTTTTACTGCAGAGAAATGTCTGACCCATATCCAGTTCAACTCTTAACAACTTAACTGGAAATTTCTCTCCTTACAGACACCAGTATGTCCCCCATTAAGTTCTGACCAGTCCACTTATTTTTGGTGGCTAAGTGGGGGTCATTTAATTTTAGACCAGCACCCCAGAGTTTGTCTTGAGTGGCTTCAGCGATCGTTTTGTCATTTGTGTTTTTCAGGAATTGTCTGGCTCGCTCATCCTGAGCAAACTTTTCCTTGCAGGCCTTCATCATTATTGTTGGCTTCGGTGGGGTAATATAATGAACAAACGTGAGGACTTGAAAGAAGAGAATGATTTATTCACTCGATGACAATTCCATACGTTTATTACCGTATCGGTAAACATATCGGTGAATCTAAAATATAATTAAACATGTATGAATACTTGTGTGACTAAATAAATAAATAATTGAGAACAAAATATGTACACACAAGCATCGCAATAACACTCACAAATATGTGGACTCTTCAGGTAACCCACGCAAAACCAAATTAAACCTTTGCCACATCACCAATTATCTAAATGTGATCAAAATTCTAAATGAACTATAAATACAAAATTTGAATACGTTTAACCTTGATGCATATATAAAGCTTTAAAGACAATAGCAAAGTATATAAAATAATACAAGAAAGCCTAATCTCAAATAAAGACATTCAAAATTTACCATTTGCAATATGGCTGCCATGAACCAAACCAAATTTCTTCATACCAATGTATATCATTTATAAAATGTAAAATCATAATAAGTGTTCCATAACCCAAATAAATATCAATTTATACATAATCTGGCATAAGTAAAGAAAGTACATACCTAGCATAGCTAAAACCAACTAAGTTGACATAATAGGCTAAAAAATAACATAAAGGTTTATGCTGACTGGAACACTTCTCAGCTCCAAATGACATCCAATTTGTTAATCAACAAAATTGAAATAGAGGCAATCGAGAAAGCATGACAACTAGGTCAAGTGGACCAACACAAATTTCCCACCAGGAGAACCAAGACCAAATGAAATGCAAACCAGGAGGTGCTGCCACCTGGACTACATAATTACAGCTGAGGCTACTAACAGCCAAACTGGCTGTTACATTATCTTTTTTGCTTCAGGGAGCCAATTATTCGCATCAACTTTAACACTGTCTCCTAGTTTTTTGCAGACCCACGGATCGGCTGTGTTCAGGATTGTGCGTGTCACTTCAGGTTTCTCAGTGAAAATAGCTTTTTGCGATTGAAAGTATTGATCTGTATGAACATAACTGGGTCCCTCAATCACAAGCTTAGAACATAAAAATTGGAAAGCGGGGAAGCACTGGAGTAGATAGCAATGATATCTCCGTGTTGCTTTGTCGCAATTTTGGATGGATTTAGTTCCGTTGGAAGAGATTTTAACGATTTGACAGAGTAGTTCTTCCAATCTATAAGGATGTTGTCACCAACCATAGATGCCCTCTTTCCCATGATCCTTGCCGCTTTCATAATCGGGAATAGGATACGTCTGTTGTTTGTGACTTCTTTAGGAAAATCTTCGCTAATACTGTTTGAAGTACCACTGAGCTTGAATCTGCATTCCATACAGTCCTGCGATCATGGAACCACAGCAACCGGCAGATAGTTGCATCATTTCTAGTGCTTTTACCCTGCAGACGATGGCACTGTTGCAGTTTTATTGCGTTTACATCATCCATGGACAATTTCAAGGCTTCAACCATAAACTGCTTGACCTTAACTTCGCAATCTTCGTCAGGTGTTTCCTTAATTCCCTCTATGATTAAATTCTCTCGCCGGCCATAGGAATCAAGTGATACCATTTTTTCTAATAGATTATCGCATTTGGACTGGAAATTCATTCAATTAGGCCGATTAATTTTGGTAATTTTGGTAACTTTGGAACATTCCCCAAACTCATACATATTAGCCGAAGGCCAGAGGCGGTAGGCCGTATGTTCAAGCTAGGTGGCAGCACACACCGCAAAACCAGCAGCAGGTGGCAGCACTTGCACGATTAGATAACTGGACGTTTTAAAATTACAATCTCACGCATGCGTAGTTATATATAAACAAACTTTTCCTCGCGTTTGGTTGCAAGATATGCACACAGATTTGGGATTCCGGCATGCGTGATGATGTCATCATCGTGTGGAACTTCCCCAGAGTGAGAGAGAGATGTTTATTCCAACCATAAATATTATTTGTTTACAATGTAATAGAATAAATCCAAATACTTCTATTTTTCCTAATATGGTGTTGGAGACAGACACTTTGGCATACAGCCGCTAGCATGTCGGCCACCGGGGGATTTCATTTTATAGAAACAGTTTTACATTTGTAATACATGGGTATGTGGGGATTAAAACAAAGATAAACAATCCAACTGAAACAAATTTCAAACAACATAGAAAGTGGTCAGAAGAAAATTTTCATTATTTCTAAAACATTTTTTTTTTAACACAAGTAGTGAAACAAGATGTCTGGGCGAATTTGCTTTATTGGCAGGTGGGTCAATTTAGCTACATACCAGCATCCTTGGATATTGCAGTTCAACTCATAAGATTCTATTGCGTTTCTTTTTTTAAAATAAAACCATAATCCTTTGATACTTTGGGAATTTATTCTATTTGATATGGATGGTGGTGCGTCATTAATAATATGTGCAAGTCGGTATTCTATAGAGCAAATTGAGATTTGATATTTGACTCTGAGGATAATTACCAAATTATGCAAGTGAGTCTGTCAGCATGACTTGCTCAGGAGCTCAAGAAAATATACAAATCCGTCAACTAGAGGAGAGGTTCACCCTGGATCATTATTGAAATGAATTGTGATGTCTTTGTGATCATTTTAAGGTGAGTTTCGTTAAAACCTGTCCATTGGATCAAACGTTTTGGCCGATTTTGTGTTTGTCATTGATAACGATAGATTGATAGATAGATAGATAGATAGATAGACAGATAGTTAGATACATACATACATACATTCATACATACATACATACATACATACATACATAGAAAGATAGATTTATAGATTGATTGATAGGTACATAGATATAGAGATAGATAGATTGATAGATAGATACATACATACATACATACATACATACATACATACACACACACCCACATACATACACACATACACGCATACATACATAGAGTGGTGATTGACATACGGCCACAGGAAATATGAGCTCCTAATGGGTTTATGGCCTTGGTGACCCTAATCAATTATCTCCCTGGTCATTAAATTAGTTTTATCTTGACATTGACCACTTAGTATGTTTGACTGGACACTGGTCAGCTGTCAATCTATGCCTTCAGGGCTAAAAAAAGTTGAATATCAATAAGGTATTTTCAGTTGTTTTACCAATAACTTATATGATACGATTATTTCTGTAAACAAATGATAATGAAATGAAATTTAAACTATGTATTTCCCCTAATTTGCATATATTTCTGTCAATTGGAATGTAACCTGCTACAATAAAACAGGTTTTGTGTATTTATAGGCAAAATTTACACCCAAGGCTTGAGATAATATAAAATGTTTATATTTCAATGCTACTGGGTCTGAAGCTTAGTCAGCTTACATGGCAGACATAAGGATGAGATGGTAGGGTTTGGAATCTACACCATTTTGCACATTTACCCCTTGGGAGGGGTCTTTCACTTGCCAGCAGAGACACCAAGTACAAGGCACCTCCAATTTATCGTCTCATTTGAAATCTGCATATTGTTTTAGTAAAATAAATAAAAACGACAGCAAAAACCAATGTGCCAGGCATGTTGAAAATTTTGTTATTTATTTGATGCATTGATAATTCATGTAAAAAATCTCGATTATTTCATATCAATAATTCAGAATTTATGGCATTGACAGTTTATTATTCTGCTCAATAAACCTGGACATTTCTTGACATTACTTTCCAGGTTTCAATCATTAATTCATTCCACGAATATTCTGATTGACATGCTCATTTGCATACTGGACGTCATAAACAGTCCTGGCCATCGTATATAAGGTCCTAGAGACTGAAACAGATCATTCCTTTCCTATTATCTACAACAATCAACAGCAGACAACAACATTCAGTCAACAACATGAAGGTCTACATTGCACTCCTCATCCTTGCCTGCGCTGTGGCTGCTATGGCTTCTGGGTAAGTTTATCTGTCTATCTATCTATCTGTCTAACTATCTATCTTTCAATTTATCTAATGATCTATCGAGGTATTGACCGATCCATCTTTCTATCTATCTTTCTATCTATCAATCTACCTATCTATCTATCTATCTCACTATCTATCTCTCTCTTTCTATCCATCTATCCGTCTATCTATCTCTCTATCTCTTTATATATCTATCTATCTACCTATCTATCTATCTATCTAACTATGTATCTATCTATCTCTCTCTTTCTATCGGTCTATCCGTCTATCTATCTATCTATCTATCTATATATCTATCTATCTAACTATATATCTATCTATCTATCTATCTATCTATCTATCTATCTATCTATCTACCTAAACTGCTTCTCTGGCTATTTGTCTATTTATATATGTGACTTTCTCTCTGTCTACTGTCTATCCATTTTGTTTCAATATAAGCTGACCAAGCTTAAGACCCAGTAGAATTGAGATATTAGAACCAATTGTTCATCTCATCATTACATCTGCCTCTTGAGGGACTTAGAATAGCTGACTAAACTGAATACCCACAAGTGGTGAGTCAATAATGTAAACTACAAACTAGCCTAATAGTCTCTCGAACTCTGCAAACAGCATATTAATTTGATTTCATGTAACACCCAGCGCCCTGATTATGTGCATGTTTAATTGTTTACTCACCTAAAATAAATTAATCGGTATCTCGTACAATCTATAGGCTAACCTTGGTATTAAAGGTCTAACAATGAAAGTAAAGAATTATAATTAGATGTTCATGTGCTGAGTTTATGCAATTCTTCTGATAACCCGGTAGTACACAAAAATTGCTTAAACTAAAAACAATTTGAATGTTTAAAAGAAGACTTCATAAGTCAATACACATGCTATTGGCTACATAGTTTAACCAATCATTTTGTTTAACTAGGTAAACTAGCAAGTAATGTCCATAATTAGGTTGTTTGGTTTCCAGGTGACAGCACATATTGTTATATCAATAATTATTTTCTTATATTCCAGCTACTACCCAAACTACCTGGAGCCAGTCGATAACAAACTTGAGATGAAACTTCTTCAGCACGAATCCGTCAGGAACGGATACCGTGGAGGATATCCTGGATATGCTTACGGACAGGGACTCGGATATGGTCATGGACACGGTTACCCCGGATACGCTTACCCCGGAAATGCTGGACACAGTCATGCCGGACGAGGATACGCTAGACACTACTAACTGAACTTACCTGTCTCATTTATTAATTTGGTGTTGTAAATAAAGTACTTTTATAAAAAAAAAAACCATACATTATATAATTCATCTGGTTAAAATCATGCAATGAAAAATAGACATGCTCAAAATGTAAACTTTGCAACCTTCTTTGGGAGACCAGTTCATGCCACATTACCAAAGAACATTTCTTGTAGCTTATTCCTTGATTTGTGGCTAAATAGAGTTATTAGAATTATTAGGACAATAATTATGTCATAGGTATCCAATATGGCGGAAGAAACATATCTTGTTCTTTATACTCCTTCTTGAGTGCTGAATGAGGCTCCATCCAGTTGTTGTAAAGTATAACAGTTCCCCCATTAAAAAATCCACAACACCAGCTGAAACTCATTAGGGAGATGATTGCATGATCAAACCTGGATATGATAGCCTGTCTTCTGCTGGATTTTTGAGTGTTGAAATGTATACATCTGGTCCCACAGACCATTCAATGACGTCACTTCATTCTGACGTCATCACTGCATCATGTAAAAAAACAGGCTCACGTGAGTGTGATCGAAAATGCTCTATAAAACCGGTCTCAGGTCAACTTTGAGACTGGACCCAGTTGAGGCTAGTCAAGAGACAGATTCAAGACTCAAATTGAGCTAAACTCGAGACTTTTATAAAACTGGGGCCTGATCCCAGGAGATGTTGCTGATCCCACGTTCTTCCATTTGTAGCAACACTGAATATAACAATAGAATACTTTTCTTTGAAGTAATTCACTGCATTTTGAAAGAAAACGATACCAGGTAATCTAAATCCTTGATCATAAAAGATTTTTGTTGTTAAATCTCCTCGAAGAACATGGATGCCAACTACAATAGGTTTTGAGTTTTTCAAGTTTGGTGCCATTCTTCCATGTTATTTGACAGTTTTTGTATTGCTTCATCAGCCCTTGCAATGATATCTTTCCTAAATGCCATTCTGTGTCGAATTTCATCTTTGCAACCTCCAAAATATATGTGACGTGCCAAATAGTGATTAAATTTGAAACTATGAAGATGATTAACAAAGAAAGCTGCAAAGAACCATCCTAAATTATGACTGTATTTTTTAATTTCTTCACCTGCTAATAATTTCCAGTCCTTTTTACAACATAGCTGTGGCAGCTTTAAATGCTCTGACGTAATCAGCAAACTTGTGTCTAGCATTGATGTGAGTTATTTTTAGGTTCTTCCACTCAGTTTATGTTATTGATTTGAAAGGCTTCTGCTCAGAGATATCATGGTAACCATTGTGCACAACCATTAGTTGAATAATATGATAATGCAATGTGCATGAGGGGCCGCATGGATAATCCTGTGTCATGTACATGTACCATGGCATACTATAATAAGACCCAATGGTTATGTGGTATATTTTGATATTCCCCACGAGTGGACAGATTGGCCAGGATTCACGAGTGGCGTTAGCCACGAGTGAATTCTGAAGCCAATCTGTCCACAAGTGAGGGAATATCAAAATATACCACATAATCACTTGGGTCTTATTTATACCCCACAATATTATCAATTTTGCAAAAACGTGTTGTTGTTGTTCAATAGCGTCATCATGTGGTACAGAAAACTTTCATGAATATTAATCACGGCATCAGCCAATCAGAACCCTCCTAGGCCAACAGCACAGCGTCACTACGTCCTCGATTCAAGCTGATTATTTGCCTATATGGGACACAAACAACATGTTCTTACCTTGCCAACTATGTTTTTTGCTGTTTTAATTATATTTAAGTTACTTTCCGCTATACAAGAGCTAATACTCACTCAAATTTTGTGAAAACATGATCACTTCAACAAGCCTATCGTAGATGTTTACATATGACGTCACTGCGTAGTAATACATGTACATTGTAAACAATAGTAAAAAATTAATCCCAACACTCACTTATTTTAACAAGAAATAACTTTATTTATGAATTTTTTTGACCGATTACAATCAATCACTGGTTTGTGGATACATTGAAAGTGACACCACCATTAAAATTTACATGACAATGGGTCAAAATGCCGCCGAAAATGCCATGTTGTTGGCTTTGCATAGATGTTGACTGGGGCTGAACTGGCCTTGAACTCAGTGAACTTTTGACATTCTTATTATTGTCGGCTTCAATGACAGAGCTGTGCATGGTGTTAAGAATTTCGGACATTTGCTTTTGCTTTGCCAAACTGGATGTTGCATAAGAATTTAAACTTTCAATATTTTTATGGCCTGAAAGTTGGGCTACATCATTTGGATGGACACCTGCGTGGATCAGAGTGGAGCACATGGTTTTTCTCACACTGTGATTTGTGAATTTACCCACCAGCTGAGCTTTTTGGGCCATTCGTTTCATCATGGTCGACAATTTATTGACACCCAGTGGCATATTTTTGAACCATGGAGTACCTGGGAACTTTTTGTTGTGATTAACTGTTAAAAAGAAGGGAGATTCTGGGGACATCATACTTACTGGATGTTTCTTGGCAAAAAGTTTAAATGCTTTGACAGGACATTTATCATCATTCGACGCGAAAATTTTGGGCGAAAACTGACGCAGGTGAGTACTTGTGCCATTACGTGTCTTAGTAGCTCGCTCGGTGAAACTTAGGTGTTTTTCATTCCCATTTTCGATAAAACTAATGTCACCCCAGAGAAGCTGTTTTGCCTCCTGACATCCCCTAAACCCAAACCCTTTAGTTGTGCTGTACCAAACAAAATTCTGCAGCTGTTCTCCATTTTCAAATCCGAAATTGCCTGTCATCCATAGTTTGTTTTCTTCATCTGGACCCAGAGCTGAAGCAGTGTTAGGTTTGTTGCCTTTTCCTTCCTTCTTTAATTCTTTCTTCTTGCTTGAGAGCACTTGGCGAGACAATTTGAATTTGGGATCTTTCCCAATATCGTAGCTGTAGCCCAGTTGTTCAAGTTTTCTCTTCACACATCCGTAGTAGGTTATGATGGAAAATATCTCATAATCTTGACCATCTTTCTTTTTCAAGGTCATGATCCAAGAGCCCAGCTGGGCATCTAGGGCCTCTGGTTGTAATTTTTCAGGTGGGATTACAGAGGATCTGTGATTTTTCACAAATTCACAGAAATTTTGCCAAATTTGTTCAGTTTTTTTTTCTGTGGATTTTGTCTGCTTGTCCTTCACATAAGCCAACAATTCTTCAACATTTTCATTTGGAAATTCGACCGTATGTTCTGCAAGACCAGGCATCGTGTCCATTTGCATTGTAGGGCTGTCAGATGCCATCAACAAATCATCAGTTATGTCCATTTCGTTGTCTGAATATAAGTATGATGATATTTTAAAGAATTTTTTATTTCTAGATTTAATTCTTTATAATCGTTGTTCTATATAAAATATCAAGAAACCAATTTCAGCTATACTAACCAATTTCAAGATTGAATCCCAATTCAAAATTTGCCGCCATCATAAATCAGCTGATTGTTGTTGACAGTGATCAGCTGATTGTTGTTTACATAGAAAAAATAGGTCCGGATTCTAAATGATTTAAATTAGCTCCAGTCTGGACTGGCCTCATTCTGGTTTGAGGCATGTAGTATACATTTCTCTTCCCATATAAGGTAAACCCATGTAATATACACATGTATACCACATGGGCTATACCACATGGCTTTTCTATGTGGTATACAACTGATTGTGGGGTATATTTTTATACCCTTTTTTTTAAGAGCTGTAGCAGATTCAAAGGTAGGGGGGGGGCGGTTTAAGGGGGGTTCTTAGTCCAGTAACTGAACTAGGGGGTTCTTAGCCCCCCTCCCCTTCTTGGCCTAATACATCACTGTGCATAAGAAATTAGAGGGAACACTGCAAACAATTTTGGATCTGCCCCTGACTTAAGGGTTCTTCTATATAACAAAATTAAATTAAATTGCATTGTTGATGCAATGAATTGTGTATTTATATAGATAGATATTAAATATACCTAAAGACAATATATTTATATTAAAGATAATATATTCAGGTTTATCATATATTATCTTTAAGTGAATGTTATAGTTATATAGTCCACATAAATAAATAATGTTTGCAAGGTTGATTAATTAATTTGTGGTACTAGTTTGGATAGCGACTGTCATGTCACACCAGAAAAGTGTATAAGACTGAAATTCAGACGTATTTAAATTTATTGTACCAAACAGTTTTCAGAAAATACCTAAGTAGCAATTTTGGTCTACATGGTTAGCGACTGTCATACCACATGCCATTTATTGGAAATAGCATGAAAATTAGTGACATTAAATTTCAGTGTCTAAACAAAATCCAGAAAATACATATTCATCATTGATATTCTGTTGTATGTTTAAAACCCATGATGTTTCATTAGCATCACTGTCGCGGTCAATTTCACTGAAGTGATTTATTCAACTGGTGTTGAATGTTGTATTGAAGTCATTGATGTTATCATTATGGTTATCCACTAGATTAAGCTGTTTCTGTTGGTAACATTTTCTGACACAGGAGAAATCAAACTGCACCTATTTGACTAATCAGCTATCAAAATCGGGTTATCAGCAAGCTGTCAAAACCGAGTTGTCAACACACTGATTCATTTGTAAACAAAAGTACGTGCTTGCATTAGGCCACGCCCACATCTATTTATAGCCTGGTACTATTTTAGGGCTTTTCCCGAAAATAACGGCCTCCTCTTTCCTTATTGATATCTTATCAATGGACTGCAGGTTGGTGTTGTTTGCATTACTGTTAGTTCATATTTCCTTCTGCAATTAAGCTTTATTTCATTCCCTTCTGCTCGTTGCTTGCGTAGTCTTACTGATGAACAATGAGGCCTTATGCATTAATTTCTAAGGCCTAAGTGCCACAGCCAATCACAGAGTCTGTTAGAGCTTGTTGCCTTGCAAAATGGCCTTGCAAAGAAATAAGCTCTACTCTGATTGGTCGAACGTTCATTTAGTTGACAAGCCTAATGGCAATGGACATGGCTCCCATCATGTCCCATGAAACATTCAAAACCATAGTTCTACTGCTTGTCCAGTCTTGGAATCACCTAGAAATGGTCATTAACCGAGTTCTAACGTGAGTTTCTTCAAGTTTGTCAGGAAAATCCTAAGTAAAGAATGATTTTTGTGTAAGTAGGTCATTATTATTTTGTGCGCATCATGGCCGCGCAGATTAATTAGGACAACATAGTTCGATCCGGTCATCTGAGAATAGCATGACAGTAGATTTTGTTTTTGGCCAATCTCTAGTCATAAAAGCCCTACGGCGGCCCCTACGGGGCCGCTCCTGAGGCCTATTAGTTCCTTTTGTCAAAGCATACGTGCCTACTATTTGATACAAATTGTTTCCTAAACATCAATTTTTACTTCAGGTAAAGAGTTCTGTTTTCAACCGGGGTATTGGATCTTTTTGGTTTACAGTGTGACTGTAGATATGAGTTATTCGCAATGATACATGTGCATCGGTGCAAAGGTGAGGTTGCCTTATTATTTGCATATTTCCTCGTCCTGGTAAACTCCATAGTGTTGCAACTGGCACTGAAATGAATTCAATTCTCTTTCAATATAATTGGTGGCACTACATGATGCATGGGGACAAGTCCATCTAACTGTTGTTGTGAGTTTGGCAGCTTGGACCACTAGATTAATTAATCCAATGACAATTGAATAGGGAGGCCTTTTTTTAAGCAGTTGCAAGAAGCGTCAGGTAAATTGCTATTGGCACAGTTAATAATAATATAGGCCCTGTGATAATTGTTATTACGGCAGTGAATTAAAGCTAAATGTATAAAGTTTTTGTCCTTTTGTTTTGCTGATTGTAGGTGCTGGATTGTAAAATTAATTTTAATTGCAGGTCTGATGCTCTTGATGACTACACTACTTGGGGGTTGGGTGAGGTGGATTTCTTTTATTGTATACATACAATCAGCGAAATTCGCCACCCCTGAAAACTGCTTTAAACTTTAAAACGAACTTACCTGTCGGATTTTCATTTGTAAAAACATTGTTAATGATGTCCACAATTAACTACGAAACGAATATTCTGGTTTAGAAACTTCAATTACATAATTGTGTGGCTTCCAAGGGTGGCGAAATTCACTGATTGTGACCTTCTTTTTTCTCTTATGTTATACATTTATTTTGTATCTATACATCGCCTCCCCATAGTTGCATAATAAGCTTTGAGATTTCCATATATGGAGATTGTTTTTGGTCCTTTTTTAAGTTTTACTAACTAAATATACTATGTATCTCTAGAGACAGCTGAGGTGAACACGCTTGAGTTGTCCGTGGATTTTCCAGCAGAATTAATTACAATTTCAGATATAACAAGCATGAGGATTAACAGTATTTGACACAATCCATTTGGTACTGGCAACATAAGACTATTAATTTGTATTTATGCAGTAGAGAAAATCACACAACATGTGGTAAGATGGCAGAACGAACTCGAAGCCCACTGGTGTTATTTATGAACTAACAACAGGAAATGAAGTACACAGACCAACTGATCACTCAATACATAACATCTTCCCTTGCAAAAGAAATACTGAACATTACAGGAAAATTTACCTTATGTGACAGTATGAAGTTGAACAATATCAATAAAGGCTACAAGTGGACAATGTAAATTGTACATCAATTTTGACATTAATTGTTACCAGATTATTATCAAGAGAGGTTGTGACAAATTGTTAGAACATGCACGTTTGCCAGATAAACTACTTGAACTTATACACGATCTAACTGCTGAACAACATCTTAGCAGAAATTACTTTAAATACCACTTAAGAAATGCAATTTTAGATTAGCAATTACTTCCATCTAATTATCAACCAAAAATGAAATGAATTGCCAAAATGAAAACCTTGAGGTTGAACAAGTACCTCCATGTTATATAATGTTGTCTAAATATTAATATGCAAAACTATTACTTGAGTTTAACATCTTGAACAAGGTACTACAGCAACAATACTTGAACAGCAACAATACTTGAGTTACACACAATACTATAACTACTTGAAAAACGTCTCTGTTTTAAAGTTCATTTAGCATAGTCTTTCAAGTAACTAGGTGATTTGTGTTCGCGACTTGGATAACGTTTCTCCGATCTCATAGGAACAGAGTCGCTGTCTGCATATTCAGCGGATGATGACTTGACAGCACTTGGTGATTTCCCATAATTGGGATTGTCTTTAGTCTTGTTTGAAACTAGCGGATCATTCACTGTAATCGGATTCCCTGATCTCGCAATTGTTTCAGAAACACTGGTAACTAATCCAGGTTGAGTTGGCACCTCCAAAGTTGGCACATTTGAATTTAGCATTTCAGGCAACACAACAGACCTTGGCACGCTTGAAATGGTCGATTCAGTACATTCTTCGGGTGCCACAACAGTGGGCAGCAACTGATCAATGTGACGCTTCCAAATAGCACCTTCGACTTATACTAAGTAATGCCGAATCCCTAAAATCTCGATAACCACACCTCACTTCCACTTAGGACCAAGACCATAATTCCTGGCCTGAACTAAATCACCACAATATAACGTGTGACAGCCACGTCCGGCACAAGAAGACATGACTTTCTCCTGACTTAGTTCCACATGTAAACTAACTGATGGCGTGTACGTAGACTTCTCCCCAGCATAGCTGGAGACTCTTTCGTTGTCATGTGCGGTGTGGAGCGATACACTAGTGAGCACTTCGCAATTACAGCATCCACATTAGTGTGAAGTAGGGTTTGACAGCAGATTTTAAAATCTGTACAACACGTTCTGCTTGTCCGTTTGAAGCAGGCTTGTGAACAGCAGATGTACGATGAGCAATGCTATTTCTGACACAGAAATTGGCAAATTTCCTTGGACGTGAATTGTCAGACACAAATATCTCAGGCAAGCCGTGTCGACTGAAGACATCACGTAGAGCCATCAACGTAGCAGTTGACGTTGTGGTTGACGTCTTGATCGCTTCTGGGTATTTGCTGTACGCATCGACAATTACTAAATACATATGTCCATGTATGGGACCAGCAAAGTCAATATGAATACGAATCCATGGCAATGTAGGGAATGCCCATGGAAGCACTTGAGCAGTAGGTGGGTCAGATCGCATTTCCTGACACAATTTACATAGAGACACAGTGTTTTCAATTTGAGCATCAAGGTTTGGCAACCAAACATAAGATCTAGCAGAAGATTTCATTTTGACGATTCCCAGATGGGTGTCATGTAGTTCAGACAGGACAGCTTCCTGAAGCTTTTCCGGGATAATAACACGAATGCCCCAGAGAACACAGCCATGTTCTGTGGTCAGTTCATCTTTCCTTGTCTTGTAAGCCTGAAGTCTGAGATCACTTGTAGTAGAAGGCCATCCATCTTGAATGTAACGATACACTGTAGAAAGCACAGGATCCACAGAAGTTTCCTTCCGCACCATTTCATTTGTAACACTAGAGTTTACTTCATTTAAGAAGTAACAAATTGAACTTTCACTTTTTGGACTCCATGTCGCAGGTAGTGGTAATCGCGACATTCCATCGGCATCAAAATGTGCAGAGGTATTTCTGTATTCCAACTGGTAATCATAAGAAGCTAATATCAAAGGATCATCGTTGCAATCTTGCAGCACAGTGCACAGGTACAGGTTTCGAAGGACTGAACAACGTAAGTAGAGGTTTGTGGTCCATGATGATTGTGAAGGATCGACCATACAAGAATTGGTGGAAGCGCTTTAATCCGAAGATAATGCTGAAGGCTTCTTTGTCCAGCTGTGAGTAGTTTATTTGCGCCACAGTCAAAGAACATGATGCAAATGCAATTGGACGGAACTGTCCATCGATACGGTGAGAAAGAACAGCACCAGCATCGTAAGAAGATGCGTCACAAGACAAGTACAATGGTAAGCTATCATCATAATGCACTAATGTTCTTGACTTAAGCAGCAGTTCCTTGGCTTCATTGAAAGACTTGTTTTCAACTGCAATCCATTTCCATGGAACACCCTTTATGAGCAGATTGTTCAGTGGGGCTAACACTGAAGAATGATACGGTAAGAATCTTGCATAGAACATTAAGAGTCCAAGAAATTACTTCAACTGAGTGACATCTTGTGGAATGGGAGCTTCGCGAATTGCTTGTAACTTGGCATCAGTAGGATGCAATCCATCCGCATCTATCCTGTGAGCAAGGTAAGTCACTGATAACTTCTCAAATTGACACTTGGACTTGTTTAGCTTGAAACCAGCTGCTTCAAGACGCTCAAAAACCTCGGACAGTGTAGCTAAGTGATCCTGCTTATCCGTACCAGCAACTAAAATGTAATCCAGGTAGCAGATCACTTTGAGAATGCCAGCAAGAACTTTATCCATAATTTCTTGAAATATACCAGGACCTGAATGTATTCCATTCAGAATCCAGCGGTAAGCAAACAATCCAATGTGAGTGCTAATCGTTAGCCACTGCTGGCTACTTTCAGCAACAGGAATTTGATGATACGCTTGAGACATGTCAAGAATACTGAAGGTTGTGCATCCGCTCAATGCGACATGCAGGTCTTCAATTCTAGGAATAGGGTAAGTAACCAACTTAGCACATGGGTTGTATGTGGTACTGAAATCACCACACACTCGAATAGAACTGTCTTGTTTCACCACTGGAACAATGGGTGCTGCACATGGAGCATTTTGAACACGAACAAGTATTCCCTCAGATTCCATCTTCTCTAGTGCATGTTGAACTCTCGGCTGCAGTGCATATGGTACAGGTCGAGCTTTGTGGAATTTAGGTTTTTCTTGAATCTCAAGCTCAACTGGTGGGCCTGTGTACAACCCTAATCCAGCACTGTAACATCAGAAGGTACAACATGAGCCATGGTGTCACCAGATGTAAGTGGGCGGATCATATATAGTCCCCGAAGCGATTTCCAGTCAAGTTTGATAGATTTTAGCCAGTTCCGGCCAAAGAGTGCAGCACTATCCCCTGGCACAATTATCAGTGGTAACTTGAACACAGTTCCTGAATAAAACACATTCACAAAACACTTCTCTAATGGGGTAACTTCTTCCCCAGTGTAGGTTTACAGTTTATTGTCACATTGTTGCACTTACATCAGTACAAATTGGTCATAGAATGACTTGGGTGCAAGAGACATGGCACATCCTGTGTCTAGCTGAATCTCAATATCATGTCCTTAAATCTGAATTCCTTAAATCTGAATTGGAACCATAATAGGAGTAGAAGACATGGAATAGATATTGCTGCACTGCATAACTAATAGTTCGTCAGACTCTGGGGTGCCTGTGTCATGTTCACAGGAAAGCTGGTGTAAGTTCTGCTTGCATATTGACGCAATATGACCTTTGCACTTTCACGACCGACATGTGGAATTCCTGAATTTACATTTATCTCTGGAGTGATCATTTTCCCACAGGAATAACACACATACTTTGTCCTTGAAGAACCTTGACGTTTTGCTTCGCCAGAACCTGAAGGATGAACCGTCTGATCCGGTTTGGATAAAAACTTGTTACCACGTTTTCCTCTCTGCATAACATTTACGGCAGGTGCAGGACTTGTAGTAGAAGACCACATACAAATCTGTCACGAAGGGCTCGGTTGAGAAACCCGCCAAAGTTGCATTTGGCAGCCATGCCTCGTAGCCTGGCACAGTAAGAAGAAACAGCTTCAGTGGGCCCTTGAACACACTCGTGGAATTTGTAACTCTCTGCCACCTCAATTGTTTTTCGTTCATAGTAAGTCTTTAGCAAGTCACGGAGTTCCTGGTACTTTTTATCCTTCGGTTTGGGCGGCTGGCATAAATCAAGCAGTGTTGAGTAAGCCGTCTTCCCCATGGAAGAAACAAATGAAACTACCTTCTTTTGGTCTGCTGCAGCAGTGGCAGCAGCGTCTGCATCGTCAGCCACGTGGCCTATATCATTGGCCTGAAAGAAGGCATCCAAACGATCTAGGTATGCAGAGAACGGTTCATGACCATCATAAGTGTCCATACGACCTATGAGTGGCATTTTGTGGATCCCAACCTCGTCGCCAGTTGTTGTATCTTGAGTTAATATGTGAATTTATGCAGTAGAGAAATCACACAACATGTGGTAAGATGGCGGAACGAACTCGAAGCCCACTGGTGTTTATTTATGAACTAACAACAAGAAATGAAGTACAGACCAACTGATCACTCAATACATAACACAGTCTATTCCAATATAGATGCTGACCCACATTCTAATCTGAGAGGTGAGAGGTGTGCTGTTACAAATTTAAGGCTTATCCCAGTACTTGATCAGCTGAATGAACGTCCCAGATTCACTGATTCCTGTCAGCTGTGGGCAGATCAGTCTGCCTTCTGGTGTAAAGAGCCAGACAGGCCGTGTGACAGTTGTTTCTGGACCATGATGAGTCTTGATTATGATTTGACTAATTACAGTTATGAGTCACCAAGGTAACATGGGACATATAGGAACGAACATATTACTGTATGTGTACCAGGCCAATTTTGATTAAGTGCCATGTTGCAAAAACTAGAAACAACGAAGAAAAATATGTAGGATCCGCCTATTGAGTTTTTGTTGCTGTTGAGTGTATGTATAACTCTTTCAGTAAACCAGTCTGTTCTTGCATTGTATTTATAATGTTTTAACACTCCAACACGCCTCTTAGAAGTGTTTTTGATAGCTTATTTAGACTGGCGAATTTCGATGACCCAGAGTGTAATGGGGACATAATTTGGATGTTCATATTGTAGCTTAGTGGTCCTGGTGTGAGCAGAATGTTGCCCTCGCACAAGAAAGTGACTCATTGGTACAATGGTTAACGTTCTGGCTTTTAGTCCCAGGGACCAGAGTTCGATTCCCGCTCCGGAAGAATTGTTACAATTGGCGCTCGATGTGAGTGTACTAGTGGACCAATGTCCTGGTAGCCTGGAAGAGGCTATGTGTAACAATTTCAAGGCACATGGACGAGCCCCACAGTGGGAAGGGAAGAATGTAGCTTAGTGGTCCTGGTGTGAGCAGAATGTTGCCCTCGCACAAGAAAGTGACTCTTTGGTACAATGATTACCATTCTGGCTTTTAGTCCCAGGGACCAGAGTTTGATTCCCGCTCCAGGAGAATTGTTACAATTGGCGCTCGATGTGAGTGTACTAGTGGACCAATGTCCTGGTAGCCAGGAAGAGGCTATGTGTAACAATTTTAAGGCGCACGGTCGAGCCCCACAGTGGGAAGGGAAGAATGTAGTGTAGTGGTCCTGGTGTGAGCAGAATGTTGCCCTCGCACAAGAAAGTGACTCTTTGGTACAATGATTACCATTCTGGCTTTTAGTCCCAGGGACCAGAGTTTGATTCCCGCTCCAGGAGAATTGTTACAATTGGCGCTTGATGTGAGTGTACTAGTGGACCAATGTCCTGGTAGCCAGGAAGAGGCTATGTGTAACAATTTTAAGGCGCACGGTCGAGCCCCACAGTGGGAAGGGAAGAATGTAGTGTAGTGGTCCTGGTGTGAGCAGAATGTTGCCCTCGCACAAGAAAGTGACTCTTTGGTACAATGATTAACATTCTGGCTTTTAGTCCCAGGGACCAGAGTTTGATTCCCGCTCCAGGAGAATTGTTACAATTGGCGCTCGATGTGAGTGTACTAGTGGACCAATGTCCTGGTAGCCAGGAAGAGGCTATGTGTAACAATTTTAAGGCACATGGACGAGCCCCACAGTGGGAAGGGAAGAATGTAGTGTAGTGGTCCTGGTGTGAGCAGAATGTTGCCCTCGCACAAGAAAGTGACTCTTTGGTACAATGATTACCATTCTGGCTTTTAGTCCCAGGGACCAGAGTTTGATTCCCGCTCCAGGAGAATTGTTACAATTGGCGCTCGATGTGAGTGTACTAGTGGACCAATGTCCTGGTAGCCAGGAAGAGGCTATGTGTAACAATTTTAAGGCGCACGGTCGAGCCCCACAGTGGGAAGGGAAGAATGTAGTGTAGTGGTCCTGGTGTGAGCAGAATGTTGCCCTCGCACAAGAAAGTGACTCATTGGTACAATGGTTAACATTCTGGCTTTTAGTCCCAGGGACCAGAGTTTGATTCCCGCTCCGGAAGAATTGTTACAATTGGCGCTCGATGTGAGTGTACTAGTGGACCAATGTCCTGGTAGCCTGGAAGAGGCTATGTGTAACAATTTCAAGGCACATGGACGAGCCCCACAGTGGGAAGGGAAGAATGTAGTGTAGTGGTCCTGGTGTGAGCAGAATGTTGCCCTCGCACAAGAAAGTGACTCTTTGGTACAATGATTACCATTCTGGCTTTTAGTCCCAGGGACCAGAGTTTGATTCCCGCTCCAGGAGAATTGTTACAATTGGCGCTCGCTGTGAGTGTACTAGTGGACCAATGTCCTGGTAGCCAGAAAGAGGCTATGTGTAACAATTTTAAGGCGCACGGTCGAGCCCCACAGTGGGAAGGGAAGAATGTAGTGTAGTGGTCCTGGTGTGAGCAGAATGTTGCCCTCGCACAAGAAAGTGACTCTTTGGTACAATGATTAACATTCTGGCTTTTAGTCCCAGGGACCAGAGTTTGATTCCCGCTCCAGGAGAATTGTTACAATTGGCGCTCGATGTGAGTGTACTAGTGGACCAATGTCCTGGTAGCCAGGAAGAGGCTATGTGTAACAATTTTAAGGCACATGGACGAGCCCCACAGTGGGAAGGGAAGAATGTAGTGTAGTGGTCCTGGTGTGAGCAAAATGTTGCCCTCGCACAAGAAAGTGACTCTTTGGTACAATGATTACCATTCTGGCTTTTAGTCCCAGGGACCAGAGTTTGATTCCCGCTCCAGGAGAATTGTTACAATTGGCGCTCGATGTGAGTGTACTAGTGGACCAATGTCCTGGTAGCCAGGAAGAGGCTATGTGTAACAATTTTAAGGCGCACGGTCGAGCCCCACAGTGGGAAGGGAAGAATGTAGTGTAGTGGTCCTGGTGTGAGCAGAATGTTGCCCTCGCACAAGAAAGTGACTCATTGGTACAATGGTTAACATTCTGGCTTTTAGTCCCAGGGACCAGAGTTTGATTCCCGCTCCGGAAGAATTGTTACAATTGGCGCTCGATGTGAGTGTACTAGTGGACCAATGTCCTGGTAGCCTGGAAGAGGCTATGTGTAACAATTTCAAGGCACATGGACGAGCCCCACAGTGGGAAGGGAAGAATGTAGTGTAGTGGTCCTGGTGTGAGCAGAATGTTGCCCTCGCACAAGAAAGTGACTCTTTGGTACAATGATTACCATTCTGGCTTTTAGTCCCAGGGACCAGAGTTTGATTCCCGCTCCAGGAGAATTGTTACAATTGGCGCTCGCTGTGAGTGTACTAGTGGACCAATGTCCTGGTAGCCAGAAAGAGGCTATGTGTAACAATTTTAAGGCGCACGGTCGAGCCCCACAGTGGGAAGGGAAGAATGTAGTGTAGTGGTCCTGGTGTGAGCAGAATGTTGCCCTCGCACAAGAAAGTGACTCTTTGGTACAATGATTAACATTCTGGCTTTTAGTCCCAGGGACCAGAGTTTGATTCCCGCTCCAGGAGAATTGTTACAATTGGCGCTCGATGTGAGTGTACTAGTGGACCAATGTCCTGGTAGCCAGGAAGAGGCTATGTGTAACAATTTTAAGGCACATGGACGAGCCCCACAGTGGGAAGGGAAGAATGTAGTGTAGTGGTCCTGGTGTGAGCAGAATGTTGCCCTCGCACAAGAAAGTGACTCTTTGGTACAATGATTACCATTCTGGCTTTTAGTCCCAGGGACCAGAGTTTGATTCCCGCTCCAGGAGAATTGTTACAATTGGCGCTCGATGTGAGTGTACTAGTGGACCAATGTCCTGGTAGCCAGGAAGAGGCTATGTGTAACAATTTTAAGGCGCACGGTCGAGCCCCACAGTGGGAAGGGAAGAATGTAGTGTAGTGGTCCTGGTGTGAGCAGAATGTTGCCCTCGCACAAGAAAGTGACTCATTGGTACAATGATTAACATTCTGGCTTTTAGTCCCAGGGACCAGAGTTCGATTCCCGCTCCAGGAGAATTGTTACAATTGGCGCTCGATGTGAGTGTACTGATGGACCCATGTCCTGCTAGCCTGGAAGGGGCTATGTGTAACAATTTCAAGGTGCACGGTCGAGCCCCACAGTGGGAAGGGAAGAATGTAGTGTAGTGGTCCTGATGTGAGCAGAATGTTGCCCTCGCACTTTCGGTTGGAATAATCCACAGAGTAATACACAGAGGAGCCTATGTCAGCCGGTTCAGGGTTAGTTTTCCAAGTCAAGCTCCCAGAAATATGACATTACACAATAAAAATAATCACAATGATGTCACTTGCGATTGCGATGAATATGATGTTAACTATCGCAAGGGATGCTATTCAACCTTGACAATCCCATAATCCTTTGAGGATGGTTATGCAAATGAGGAAGTTTCCAATCTGTGCACACTTTATCAGCTGAATGCTCCTTAAATAATTATTTGTCAATTTCAACACTTCATGATGTAATAACAACAAGACTTGAGTTATATTTGTTATTTGTAAATCATATTTATTACAGTTTTGCAATGTACAAATGGCATACAATATAACTTTACAGCCTTACAAATTTACAATGTATATACACAGCGCGATTCGAGCGAACAATGCAAGATTTTTACAAAGCAATAAAAAGGTTGACCACACATTGCAGTTTGTGATAATCATTTTTAATGGAAGATAAATTCATGCGTTGGTGTAATTAAATTAATAAGTGCACCGATCAACGGTAATTTTAATAAAAAAGTGCATTTGAATATGAATAATAGTGTGTTTAAACCAACAAAGGTTTCACTAAAATCTGATTATCGTGTGAAAATAATCAGTATGCTTACACTGACCGAGCAGTGTGTGTCTATGGCTTAAGAGCAATTAAACAGCGTTTGAAGTCTAATAAATTAAAAATTAATAATTATTATAATATACTCGTAACCTTGTTACAAAGTTTAACATAGCTTCTGTAACAACTTCAACACATCAAAATAAAGTGGAACCAAATCAACTCATTACATCAAAAGTCAAATAAATATCTAGATGAATTAAAAGAATATTAAAAGCTACAACAAAATTTTGATATTTAATATTGCTGTATGATACTTGTGTTAAATATCTTTAATTTGTCCTAATCTGCCCAGCAGTTAGACCATCAAATATCTTACTCAATTATGATAAACTTTGTTTGATTACTTTACTTAAAAAATGGACACATTTTTAGCATATTAAATTAATATCGAATTGACAATACGTATCATATGGACAATGATGTATTGATTAATATTAGCATATTAACTATATTTCAATGCAAATAATGAAAATAATCTGTGAAAAATTTTCAATCACAGCATAGTTATTGTTCAACTACAACAGATTTACAATATTTAGAACTTGCATTTTCACAAAAGGCAAAATTTTAGCAATTCACTAAAAAATTACTGCAAGTGAACAATTGAATATCTTGAGAACAATCCAGCAGTCCTTATTTTACAGGCATATCCACAAGGGTGCGTCTGCGGTGGTAGTTCTTGCGTTTTCCGCCAGATGTCTGATGGTCCATTAGCCCCCTAGCGTTAATCACAGGAACCAGTAGCTCCATAACGATTTGCTGCAGTCTATACACACTCGGGGGCTAATATTCTGGCACTTTTCTGGCAATTTAATAGTCTTGGACATTGGGGATTCATTTCATAGCAGTGATTGAGACTTGACAGGTGGTGCTTTGCAAAACATGTGCGAAAATAACTTGGAACTGAAGATGGCTTAGTACAGGCCTTTTCCAATAAAAACTGAAATGCAAAAAACTGATTGGTGAGCATGCTGTGAAATGAAAAGGTAAATCATTTTAATAAAAATAAATAATATTAATAATCAACCAGTGGATCAGCAAATTATCTTAATAAAATTAATGAATAATTATTGAAATAAAACTAATGAAATTATTCAATAAAAACACCAAAATGTAAAAAAAAAACCATAATAAATTTCAAATAATTAGCAAAAAGCCAGTTTTCAAAATCGCTGCATAAAACTCTTTCAGATTCTCCAGACATGGCGTTTTTTTTATTTTTTGCATATTGCTCCAAGAATGCAAGTTTTTTTGTTCGAAGCACCATTTAAATTTCTCGATAAACAAAATGACCATTTATCAAGCGGTGTGCATCGTATGGAAGTTTTACTATTCAAAGTTGTACACTCGTGCATACAAATTGTGCGGAATGTAAAAATATATATTTGAAAGAGCTTTAGCGTATAAAAGCTATAACACTAGAATCGTATAAAAAATCAATATGTACAGAAATTAAAATGAATAAAAAGGAAACTCATGAGGAAGTGGAACAATGTTGAGGATGCGTACATTGAGCAGTGGGGTCCAATTCGTAATATAAGGAATGATGTTCTTTGGGGCAAGTATGACGTCCTGTTTCAGTCAAAGCTGTTGCAGCAGTAATGGCAGCATGGCTTTCATAAATTCTGTTACTTTTGACCATGTCTTTAAACAGGTCAATATCGTCTTTTCCGCGAGGTAGCGTGGTAGTCGTTGTTGATGTCATCAATGGCTGAGGTTTGACTTCCCAAACATGGGTGTATTCGCAAATATTTCCTCCCACTGGTTTCTCCTGTCTCAGCAAGCCTGGGAAACTGGCTCTTGGCCCTACTGATAATTGGTCGCTAGAGGCGCTGCGTCTGGTACGTTGTGCCCTCTGGCGGCTTCTGCAACAAACAAGCAAAGATCATCAGTTAAGTTCGTCTGCCGAATGAAAGAATGTAGGAAGTAAGTTCGTCTGCTCATTGGAAGAATGAAGAAAGGGATAATCAACTTTTAGGGAAGAACAGAGAAAGTGTGCTCAGAAAGATAGTAAATGTTTCAGTTCATTTACAGCTGAAAGACAGAAAGATGGTAAAATATTTTGAACGAAAGAATGAAGGAATTTTGTCTGCTTCAGTGGAAGAATGAAGGAAGTACGTCTGCTTTAAGGAAGAATGAAATAGTTTGGGAGATAGAATGAAGAAAATATGTCAGTTCATTGAAAGAGGAAAGATATAGGAAATCGAAAAAAGATGTCATAGGTTAGGTTTACAGAAATCTTCCATGTGTGATTAGTAAAGTCTCAGTTCACCTTTACTCTAGTTTATAGCTTTGAGTAAATAGCATAGAACATGAACAACTAAAGGCAAAAATAAGATGAATGCATACAGCTCAACTTTTGACAAATATGGAAAGTTGATTTTGAGACAGCGAAATTTTAAAAAGTGAAACGTGTGCCAATTTCCAGACATGTCCAGACAGTCAGACAGATATATTGCTGTTTCGAACTGTTCTCTTTCATGGTGGCTCATCTATAAAACCATCTGATACAAAGCAGCCACACAGCATCTTTCTTTCTGCAATGTCCAATTATTTCTGGTGCCTGTTAATGGGGAGGCTCTGCCCAGGCCACTTCATTAATTTGGCTAATATATTGGCAGTTTATCAAGTAGTTTCTGCGCATGCGTAAGCCTATTAACCAGGAACCGGAAGTACGTAACAAGGACGAAACAATATGACTTCTCTGAACATGTTGGAGTTATTAACTATCTTCATGGATACAAGCGGAAGCAATATTAATCCGGAATTTCATTCACGTTTTTGTGCAAATCCATTGTTTTTAAATTCATTTATAAAACTGTTTAGCAAAGTTCTACAATGTGAAAATGTAATAAGCTAAAAATAGACAAGCTGATTATAGATGTCGGAAGTTGATTTAACTTGTCAGCAAAATGTCTGGCTTCTTTAGGATCCTATTAAATAAGGCTGTACTGCTAAATTAACTGCTGGATAATCATTTTGATAAATTTAAACTTCAGCAAAACAAAAACTAGCTTTAACTTTGTGTTTAAAAGTAGCATTAACTAGCTTTTAGATTACTAAGTGCAAGCAACTTTGATGAAATGAATTAAATGTTGGTAAAAATACACTTTGCTTGTTATGAAACAGCCCTGTTTACTGAGGGTATAGCTAGTTACTAAACATAATTGTGAATGAAATTTTGATTAGATCAATTAAGGTACAAGTCGGAATGCAGTGAAATACCCCCCCCCCCCCTTTTTTTTTTCTAAACTCATAGGCCATGAATTTTGGGGCCCCGTCTGTTTTACCTAATCCCCGCTGACAACGAACCCTGACCCGGAAGCTTGGCTAGATTACCACCGGAAGTCACGTGACAGCTGACTTCCGCTCGCACAGCATGCTGGGAAGTAATAGGCGGGGAAGGGAGGGCGCGGGGACCAACCAGCCCAATTAGGGAGTCAAATGTCACAGCAATTTATTTCCCCCTATACAATGATACGTCTTCACTTGATCAATTACATCTAAAAATATGAGGCCCTATTCAACCCCCTTGCTTCAATCCTCTGTGATGGTTACTCCTGGTTATATAATGTACAAAGCTACCCCCCCAATTAAGACATTTCATTTTTACAACTACCCCAGTTCTTGGCTTCAAAAAATGATCATTCTGACAGACCACCTTCCTATTAAGGCCAGTAAATATGCAATGGTCTTAATAGCAGGGTTTGTACTGTGTGAACTTGTCAGCAGATACCATCAAATAGTTGAATGTTTACCTTGCTCTGTGCTAAGTCTCGTGTATTACATTCTGGGGGAGTTAATATTTTAAGCAATGTCAAATGTGAAGGGCCATTTAGGCGGGAAACCTTTTAGCTAGACCATTTCGCTGCATAAGACAAGAACTTTCAAAATGGCGGCCGTAACCTCGTTCCCACAATGCCCTAGCCACGTGACCGTCTGGCCTCGTTTTAAAAATGCATACCGGAAACACGTCAGTCGGTTAGTGTATAGTAGACAGTGTCAAACAGAAAGTTCTCTTGGCCTAAAACTTCTCTCAGTTTTCTTTAAAAAAAAAGAGCCAGACAAATTTATATAAAAATGCCAAAAGGTATAAGATATATTCACCTCACTATTAAGACCACCTCGATATTAAATTCTGCACAAAAGTGGTCTTAATGAGGGGGTTTTCAGTCAGAAAGTTTTCATTTAAAAGTAAATAAGAAAAACGAGCGAAAGTTAACATAATTTAGCATAGCAAATTGATGAGAGCTGTTAGTCTTAATGGCATAGATTAACACAATTCAGACTCCTTAGTTCATTTCCTTGGTGATCTCCATTAATCTACATTAATCAAATCATTGCTGTATTCATTAAATCAGATTTTTTTCTGAACAAAATCCATTCTCTCAATCTAGCCTCTCAATGCATGCAAAGGGAGGTTTATGCATACATTAATTTCCCCTGAGATTAACACTGTTTGAATTTGGAACACGGTTTGTTGATCAAGACTTCAAATGAAAGGGGTGAAAGCTAAGCTTAGTGCTGCTGTTTTTACCCCCCATCTCATACATGTACCCCCCAAGGGTTTTAAATAAACAAATGATGAGTTTTGGCTTCAAAAACATGATTAGGAGAAGTAGGGGACCATGGCGCTGGTTTCTCTGCATGATGATGAGTTTTGCCTTCGAAATCATGATTGGGGGAAATGTGGGTCCATGGCTTGCTTTACAGCTACAGAGATTGGTGTTTTCTGAGAGAATTTTTATTAGTTATTAAGGTTAAATTTTAAGCACGGAATAGTCTCACCATCAATGAAAGGTTTACTATCGTTCATGTGCATTGGCTTTAATAATTAAGTCTATTAAAATAGTAAAACCATATTAAGGACTTAAATTTCATGTTCGTAATTGTGAGGTGATAGCAAGGTGAAGTTCCAATGTTATATCCTGAAACCTAGCCACACAATACTATCTCAAAATCAGCATTCGCATTATTTGTCTGTGCAAAAATAATCACGTTTTTCCCAGTAGAGTACATGGCCAATTGTGCCACGTGCGTTTTCCATGCATTTGGATAAACGCATGGTTTTTGCCTCATTATAATTAGCTAAAAACCATGCGTTTATCATTCTCATGGAAAACGCACTTGGCACATTTGGCCATGTACTAATTTGAGCATTCACGGAAACTCAAATATTTTACTTACCGTTTTCTCCAGACAAAAACAGCAGCCAACATTGCAGTTCCCATGACGAGACCAAGGACGAGTCCAATAAAAACAGCAAAGATAATACCTAGAAATATGAAGGAGTATAATATTAAATAAATGATACCGAACAACCTGTCAGCGCACGTTTTACCAATAGTACTTAATCGAATAGAACTCAACTTGCCAGCAAAAGAGTTAGGTGCAAGTGTGGAGTACAGTGGAAAGACGTGTTAATCCAATTAACCCTCAAAAAATTGCAATTACGTCTAAATCACAATATCGCAAATAACATTGCAAATTTAACACAGAAAGCGCAGCAGTGATTTTAGACAAGTAGATAATCAACCATAGCCATTTTAAGGAGAAAGTGAGGATTTATTAAGATATTCAAATGATCTTTCGAGAAATTTAATATGCCGAAGTGCCCTTTATTCCTATTTGGCCCACCGTCCCCTATACTTTTTTACAGTGGACGTCTACAAATTCAACAGTACTAGTGGAGATGCGTACCTTCTTGGAAGAAACTGCTAGTTTCACTGGCTTTTTCAGGCTCAGGGATGGGGCCTAGAAACAAAGCAGGGAGGAATGTAAGAAAAGAAGTAGTAAAAGAAAGCTGGAAGTTAAAGATTACTTCCACAAGGGAAAATAATGAAGATTTTTAGATTCTTTATCTTTGTTTTATCAAGAAATTAGGCTGGAACAGAGGGATAAGAATATGAAATGAGTATTATTATTTATAACTTGTTGACATGATTGATTCATTCTTTCACAGTCAATCCATACATGAAGTAATCCATTCATTCATTCACTCATTCATTCAAGCTTTCAGTCATAATCCATCCGTCCTGCAAACTTGGAATATCATGACTGGCTTATTCATTCATTCATTCATTGTAATCCATCAGTCCTGCAAACTTGGAATATCATGACTGGCTTATTCATTCATTCATTCATTCAGCTGTAATCCATCCAGCCTGCAAACTTGGAATATCATGACTGGCTTATTCATTCATTCATTCATTGTAATCCATCAGTCCTGCAAACGTGGAATACCATGACTGGCTTATTCATTCATTCATTCACTGTAATCCATCAGTCCTGCAAACTTGGAATGTCATGACTGGATCATTCATTCATTCATTCATTCATTCATTCACGATAGCCAAAATTTTCCCTCTGTATCAGCCTAGTGTGACAATCTGGATATAGATTTGAGTCAAAGAAAATGTTACACTTTGAGAGAATTATCAATGTTTGCAACAGTAGGTAGAGCAGCTTACAAGTACTAATAATTATGACAATGCATCTAAGCTTTAAGAAATTTGGTAATTTTTGGTATATTCGTGTGTGGTGAAGGTGCTGTGTCTGTGTCAAGCAGGTTTCAGATTCGACAGAATCAAATAACAGAAGTAAACAAACAGATCTTTCACACATACCAGTAAACTGAAATTGAGACCAACGAATAAAATATATACAAAAAGTAATTTAATAATACACACTCATAAGTAACAGGGGATGGAATAAATAACAGAGTCAGGACATAGTAGAAAAGGATAGGTCAAATTGGATAGACAATAAGCAGAACGAAGCAGTTGGTAAAACTATATAAAGAATAATATTTAAAAATTAAAAATACCAACTGAATGAAACTGTAAAATCAACACTGTATGTACAAATTAATCAACAAGAAATAATTATAAACATAAAAATGAAAATATAAAATTAATAACAAAACTAAGAAATGAATACAACTGAAAAGTAACTGAAATAAAATTCACACTGAGAAAGGCATGTAACAGTTTGAAATTAAAATAAATTTAACATGTTTACGAAAGATATTTTCATGATGTTGATTGTGTGGTCAATCACTGATTATCATTTTCATAAATAATATTTGTAGATATATCGACATCGATAATATCAAACTGGTTGTATTAATAAAATAAAAGTACATTAAATCATAATACTGAAATAAATTATATAATATATTGTAGACAACAAACGCAACTAGAGGAATTAACAAATGAATAAATTCAAATCAAATCATAATTGTAAATTATTGGATATAATAACAAATCAAATAAATTGAAAATAATGGTACATAACTCAATTGAAAGTAATAGTGTAAATAATATAACCGAATATTACATATTTTTATGATAATCAATAAATGTACATGGACTGGAGGGAAGAGTTTTGTTATCATATCAATGGGAAATTTGAGAAAATTTTGGATATTTTAAATGTTTCCATTTGTTCATTATTTACTTGCCAAAAATATTTTAGAAACGAAAAATTCAGAGCAGTAAGCTCGAACTCTGCCCCCAGTAAGAAAACAAATACAACTGGAAATAAATGTAATCCAAACAAATCATATTCAAAGTAAATAAAATAAATATCAATATACAATGGTGGCCAATGAGGTATTTTATATCCTTAAGTTTGCCCATTAAACTTTATAGTGTTTTTATTCATGCTTTTAGAATTTTTGTAGAGGATTTTAAATTATTAAATGGCCAAATTTCTTTTAGAGTTTCATAATTTGGAAATTTAAAATTTTTTCTTTTTGGTGACTTTAATGCTTTTTGTAATGCATTTAAGTCTATCTAAACTTTTGGCCACTACTGTATATGAAAAACTGAAATAAAAAGATAAACAAATACATGAAAAATTCGAATAGCTCGTAAAAAAGGACAATTAAATGAAGTGCGGAGTGGTGGTGCTAGTACCTGTTGCTCTAGGATCTGCAAGGCCGTACTCACTCGCAGAAGAACAATTTCCAATTTCTCCGATCCAAGCATTATCTCGGCAAGTCAAGTACCAAGTTTCCCCAGTTTCGTTGCATCGGATCATCAAGTTTTCAGAGTCACGTTTGAGCCACGCCCCGCTTGGCGGAAGAACATCCGCACACCCAACAGCTGTCAATGTGAAAGTGAGGTAATTATGACGTAGCTGGACAATACATGACGTCATTATGGGTCATTAAGGGTAGTGTTAAGGGTAAGGTGAGGGTAGAATGTGAATAAGGAACATAAAAGCCAGAAATGATTAATTTGGTAAGGTAAAGCTTCATCAATCAACCAGGAAGCTAATGGTCCCATCTAACAGTTTGCAATTGATTTGTTCAGTAGGCCTGTGTTTCATTTGTCTGTCAGGTTGTCAGTTTGTCTATCTAGGTTCAACTGTCTGTCACGTAACCTTTAGTCTTATCTGTCCATCTGTTCATCCATTTTGTCCTATCTCTCTCATTTCATTACCATACCTACTTTGTTTTACCCATCTTTACGTGTTATGGTCATCTACCTTGCTTCTGTCCTGAAGTTGCATGCAATTTGACTTGCTATCTGTTGATTAATCTCTTGTGTCTGCAAGTTTGTCAATCTATAGTTTGACCAGTCTGTCAACCAATCAGCTTTATTTGTCTGTCAGTCTGTCGCGCTGTCTATCTGTCTGTTGCGCCGTCTGTCTGTCGCACCATCTATATCTGTCATAATCCTGACTGTAACCCACCAATAATCAGATCATCTACCCGGCTTGTCCTGTAGTTGTATGTATGTATTATATCAGATTGTCTGTATTTTATTCAATAAACACTCACCGGCATATTCAATGATGAAGTAAGGTAGGGTGTCAAGGCCAGCTGTGCTGTAGAAGGTCAAGCGAACATTGTTTCCAGTACTGTGGTAGACGGATTTCTTCCTGTCGTCCGAGCGACACAGGCTGATTTCTCGGCTGGAGGTACTTCCTTCACTTAAGAGTGCATACCAACCGCAGCCATTGTAATCTCCTGAGTTTATCGAAGTCTTTTTTGGTGCGGTGAAGGTCATCAGGTTGATGGCCACCATCTGACCAAGGGGAACGGACAGCGACCAAGCGCAGTTTCCTAACTCCGCTCCGTGCGCGGTGAGTAACGATCTAGATGAAATTAGAAATTAATTTTGACGTTAGAATTAGTGAATTAATAATGGTTTTACAATGCATTAATAGCAATTCTGTTACTAATCAGCCAAAGATTATTAAATTCGTTATTAAATAGGCGGTTTTTGATTCGAAGTTAACAATTGCTGCCGGAGACTATGAGGGAAAATTGATATGAATAATTCAAGATAGGGCAGGTTATTGTTGGGAATTTTAATATCTTTCCATTATTCAGTGATCAAAGGGAATTCTATGGAGTCAGACAGACAGAATAAATAAAATGAGAACTAAAAAGAATATAACCAAACTAAAGTGCACAAAAATTAAATTAATTCAAATAAATCAAAAAGAATATAAAAAAAAGGAAAATAAATCAAACTGAATGAAAAAACTGAAAAAACTGAATAAACTAAGCTATTTTAAATGAAACTAAAGTAATAACAATAAAACTAAAACAAATGAAAATCATGAAAATCAAATAAATACAGATTGCAAAAGGAAAAAATTTACTAAATAAAGAGAACAGAAAATAAATTAAACAACTGAAACAAATTTAACTCAATAACAAAGGTGGTAAACATAGAATATAAACAAAAGAAAAAGTAAACAAATCACTAATTGGAAAACTAAAGAAATTGGAAACTGTAGGTATTAAAACAAAATAATCTAACATTGATCAGAGATATGGACTAAATTAATCTAACTGAATAAGGACTGCTGAAGGAACTGGTCATTACAGTACTATTATGGAAAAGTGTTTAGTGAATGTTATAAAATGAAAATAAACTCAAAATAAATATACCTGTAAAAATAAAATGCACCTCAGGATATGGAACGAAATGTTAAAGAAATGCTTTGCATGTGAACGATAAACAAAACAAAATAAAATAACTCAATAAATGATAATCAAACGTAACGATAATGGAGAAATCAATCAAATCATAGGTAATAATAATGGTGAAATGAAATATCAAATCATAAATAACTGCAAAATGAAATATCAAATAAAAATAATCATGAAAATAATCAAATGCAAAATAATATTCGAAATCAAATGAAAAAATGTTTCGAAAATAAAACTGATGCTAGCTTTCACATCAGTTTACCTCGTGATGAATCCGCTAGGAGGCGACAAGCTGATTGCGTCATTAGCCAAACAGGAACCTCCGACAGAGGACGCCACTGTTGAAAAGACAAAAACCGTAAGGAATTCTTAAAAATGGCAAAATTATTGATGCAAAATTAACATGATGATCCCATTTTCAAATTTGTTTTCCTGTTCTACTTAATGCTGCTGTTTCGTTTCAAATCTCAACCAATATCTCTTTATTTGCCAAATCCCTGAAAGTTAATTAGTTGCAAACGCAATAAGAGAATATTATTCACTGGCTAATGCCCTGCCTGGAAAATGCATTAAGGAAAGCTGTCAACTCAGCAATTTATCTCAATAATCAGTTCAGCAAAAGAGGATAACGGGCAAACTTAGCTTTTCCCAATTACTGATAATATTGTTCATAGGGGTTGGCACAATGTTTCCCTAAATACTGCATGATGTATTGGTGCACCTCAGGGATCTACTTTATTGCCTGTGTCTTAGACTGAGCTGTAATTTTCACCTCTCTTCTGATGTCATTTCAATGCTGTTGAACAGAGCAACTTGTATTTCATTGTCAATTTTGGAACCTAATTTTTAAGTTATCTTATGGTAAAACTACACCTAATTCCTTGGCTACCAAACTAGCACCCTGTTAAAAACACAGAATAATCATAAAATTTTAACTGCTGTTTAGATAGCTGTTACACGCCAATTCTGACCCGTTTTATTACAGCAATGACCGAGTTTATTATTATATTAATTTATTACACATAATAATGATTAGTGATTTATTAATTTACTGCATTTTGCTTTGTCAAACTGTGTTATTTTATGCAGTGCGGCTACATAAATGCAATTCATAACCATAGATCATCTTGCATGAATACAGTACTTTGTAAGCAGCAAATGCTGCCTAGCATTAATGCACAGCTTCATAGCAGCATATTTTGGTGTAAAACTACCTCATAGACCAATGTCATATATGTAGGACACAAATTCTCATTAAATGCTCATTAATGTTAATAGATTAGGGAATATCAAGGAATTATGGCCAGATATTGAATTGCAGGCAATTTCTCTGTTCCTCTAGGCTTCATATAAGCAAGCCATTTGGGCTTTTAGTGGATGTTATGGGCAGTAATGACTCATAGACTGGCTCTAAAATTTATAATATTGGGATAATAGTATAGAAATAATACCAAGATATTATGTATATTTGTGTGCCCTGGTTACATACAAAATCGGGCCAAAATGGGCCGAGTATGCCAACATAGGGCCGACATAGGTCCAACATGGCGTCAACTTTGAGTCAACTTTGAGCCAATTGTGAGCCAACTTAGAGCCAATGTGGCATCTGGCAGACATCTGTGAGTGTTTTAAAATTACCTGTGTTAAATATATTGCTATTCATGAGAGACTTTTTTCAGAGTAAATAATTAGTTAATAGACAATATGTGAATTGAAAAAAAAAAACTGATTTTAAATTGCTTACCTTTCAAGCAAGAATAAGTGACCTGAAGGTAGGACTTGAAATCCTTGTTGCATGGCTGGGCCACCCTTTCCAAAATTCCTACAGGAATATTGCAGCCACTTTTGCCTGAGGAAATAAATGACAAATAATGCAGAACGCTATACAGTGCTATTAAGTCTTGCTAATATGTAATTATGGCTTCAATTGTGAAGTCAATGCAGGAGAAAAAATATTTTTGTTGCAAAATAAATTGTCTTTATATAGAGGCGATCTTAATTGTGAAGTCACTGGCAATGGAAAGAATTGATATGTGGTAAATTTAGAAGTGACCCTAATATTGAAGTGTGAGGCAAGATAATGCCTTACATTACAGCATCTGTCATGCCTAACATTCCCAAAATTTCTAATTTGCCAATAATTGACATCATAATTGACATCATCCAATTTGCATTCATATTAAACAACCTACCGGAACATTTGCTGTCTAAATAGAACAGTATATCATCAGAGCAGCCCATGCTGTGGCCATACTCGCCAGAAATACATCTTCCGGATTGCATTCTGCCATACAAGGCTTTGTGGATCAACAAAACTTCATCCTTAGCACAGGACACATCAAAAACCTCGGACGAACAGAACTCCTTGGTCACTGTAGATAGACAAGATATTATGTCATTTGTGGACAGGGTAGACATAGATGGATGTTACGTAAGACCGACATTAATGTTATAAATTAACAAGATAGAAAAGGATGTTGTTAAATAAGGTAGATGGACATAAAATGCTCTTAATAAACAAAATAGATCGATAGATATATAGATAAATAGATAAATAGATAGGCAGACAGAAAAATAGACAGAAAAATAGATAGATAGATAGATAGATAGACAGATAGACAGATAGATAGATAGATAGATAGATAGGTAGCTAGAAAATAGATAGATAGATAGATAGATAGATAGATAGATATATAGATAGATAGACAGATAGATAGATAGACAGATAGACAGATAGATAAATAGATAAATAGATAGATAGATAGTAAATGATATAACTGAAGGAAATAGACACCAAATGTTATAGACAAATAATAAACAAAATAGACATTAAATATTATAAATAATCAAGACAGGCTTTATCTGTAATAAATAAATAAGATAGACACAATACAGTCAGTTATACATTTCAGGGTTATATTCAAGAAATAAACAGAAATTTAATTTGTGAACAAGAGAGACAAGACATTTTTAATTATAATATACAAAAAAGTACATCAAATATTCAATAATAATGTCCATAAATAAATCATTTCACAGTTGTGATTTTACACTATGCAGGCTTTTCCAACAGTATGCATTAATATTAAGAACTTTATTTGCATTTAATAGATGTCATCAAGTATCTATTTCTTTGCAAAATGTTTTTTTAGTTTTTTTCATATTTTGCATAAAGATAATTTAGGGGTTATTTTTAGAATTGTTTATGCTGTTTGGGCATTTTGATTTTCCAAAGAGAATGTTTGTCAAATCATCGTCATGACAATGACGTTCGGATTGATGACGTCATTGCAAACGTCACATGGCCTGGACATCCTATTGTTGTCAAAATCGCCACCAGGGGCTGGCTGTTGCTATTGTTTTCCAATTAAACATCACATGATGCGGAATAAGGACAATGACGCCTGCTGGAATTTGAATTTCGCGTTCTTACGCTCATTGTCTTCAAATGAATTAAAATTCTTTCAAATTCTTTCAAAAGGTGTGAAGCTTAGCTGGGTAATTTCAATGGCGGCCATTTTTGTCTCTTCTCTGACGATATCAGCTAAAATTGGAACTTCGTAAAAACAAACGTGACAAAAGCAGACGAAACGGCCAACCGTTGCAGGTGTGACCAAAATCAGAACTGCTTGGCGATAATAAAAATGGTAAACGAAACGTAAGGAGCATTTTTACTATTTTTATTTTCTCTTACGTAATCACGCCAAGCCATTTTCTGCGAGTAACCAAATACACGTCCTGCTTAAGGGCATAACACCATCATTCTTAAATGCCATCTCTGCTTTAACATCATGTGACAAAACAGCCTATGTTGCTTTTAAGGTATTGGCCTCTGTTTTGAACATAACAAGAAATAAGCTTCAGCCGTATAGTGCTTTGAGCTAATTGCATGTTTGTTTCCAGTTTGTACAGCTGGCAGACTGCTCTAAGCATTAAATAAATGTATCATAAAAACTTGGCTGTTTGAATGATGTTTCAAATACAGGCAATGCAGGTAATGCAGGTAAGCTTTAGGTCTGGAGCCAAAAACAAAGGTTTTTACTAATTTTACTATCAAAATTTACCCTCTAAATAATATCCTCATATATACATCATGACATTATATCACTTCGATGCAAACAATATTGAGTCATCCCAGCCATTTTTTCTATAATTATCATCAACAATTTCCTGGTCATTGATTTCATTGATAAATCACATTCAGCATGTTATTCAAAAGCTCGAGTTAATTACGCCATATTAATTATGCATGATAATTACGATTTCGAAAATCTGTAGTAGTGTTTATTATAGACGTTTTGCATAAATTAACATATTTAATATTGTTGTGGGCTTATTGATATCAAATTTCAGCTTGAGGGTACGTATTGTCATGGCTTAATCAATATCAGATTAATCTTCATGATAACGCATTAGAACCTACTCGGTGTCACAGCTAAACGTTGATAGAACATTGACAGAACATTGATACAACATTGACAGAACATTGATACAACATTGACAGAACATTGATACAACATTGAGTTTTGTGATCCTAAATTTTTTGCTGAAATGGCATCTTTCTTAAGGGCTGGCAAAAAATACTTTTTTATTACAGCTAATTATGAAGCTACTGGAGGGTAGTATGTAAGCCCCTTGCACATACTTAAGGCATCAACACTCTTTGGGTATTCAAGCCTTTGCCCTTGAGGTTCTTTGATATTTAATGCTTTTTCATATCACATTCCTCTTTCATATAAACCTTGAGCTTCTTGACAGCTAGTGTGCGTGCTATTTTGCTTAGCAGGGATTACCCTTTTCGTGTTTTCTGTACGTTTGAACTGATATTTATTTAGTCATTTATTATTTATTCTTGTATGTTTTTGTACCCGTTTGACTAATCACACTACTCGTAATATGTGCCCTTCTTGGCTAACGAAATATCTTACTCAAAATAGCAAAAATTAGTATAATCATAATAAATGAAAATGCATATAAAAGCTTTTTTTTCTTTATTCATTTTTTGTTTTTGTTTCAATTTATCAAGATAGGCATAAAAGTTGCTATACTCTGCGTTTTTTTTTTTTTTGCAATATGCTGACTGGTTTTTGTGAGGAAAACAATAAGCAAAAAAAAACAGGTTCAAACAACAGAAAATTGATGATCATAATAAAAACGATAACACTGGCTGATCTAAGCAGTAGGTTTGGATAACAAAGGAAAGAAAAAGACAAATATAAAAGGCATTAGATACACACTAATTGGTTCACTCAGCCTGGGGCTAAATCTTGCTTATTGTGCGTTGCCAAACGGAGAAAATGCTAACATAAAAACCAGCACCCATTGGCATACGGCTAATCATATCAAATTATCGTTTAACCCGTGATTAGAGTCACTTGTTAATATGAGATGCTGCCATCCAAATAATGGTGTAACGCAATATTTGCATACTTGAAACGGCGCCAGTTTGGCTTCAGTAATAATTATATTCTAGAATCACTTGTCTGCCAAAATAACAAAAAATACACTTTAACATACAATCGGAATACAGTTCAACTTATATTCATCCAAATTTCCAATGTTATAGAAGGCAAAACACTATAATTATGCAGAGCAAAACAACAAGTTGATAAGACCATACAGTGTGGCAGCCATCTTGTTTTGACCACCCACCCATCTTGTTTTTGATTAACTCTGTTATGTCCGTATTAAGGCATTAATGGCCATCTAATCAAGTGAAGGTTGTTGTTTTTAATGTATTTTGATATGAATGATGAAAAGGTCTTTTGGGTCAGCTCAGAGAATGAGCAGACAGGATGTGCCAGCCCAAAAGGTCATCAGAGGTCACAGAGGACATCCGGGGCACTCACACCCCTAGGGTAACTTAGAGATAAGGGTGGAGGTGTGATACCCCTTAGCTTTCTGCTCATTTGGGACTTGGAGGCTCACCCATCATTTTCTATGTTTACCCATAGGCAACAATGCACAACCTTGTTGCACACCATAGGAAATTCTACTTCTGTCTGTAATGTCCATTGTCTAGCTTATGTGAGGCTTATCTTATATGTAGCACAGAACATATTTGTTTTCTCTTTGACCTTTTTTTCTTAATTGAATAATCAGACAAATGTATGGGATACTTGTGTAGTAGTTCTTAACAAGTATAGTGAAGTTAAACTGGTAATTACTTAATAGGCAACCAATTTGGCCATATTCATAACGAAACTACGATATCTGTATCGCCCCAAGCTCTACTAATATGGCATACTAAACCACATTCCTACATATCAGACAACAAAAACTAATAATAGCAGATTAAAGCAGCCGCAACAAGAAAACTATCAGGTTGGAACACAGAATATTTTCCAACTAATAATCAAGCTTTTCTATGATTATTAGGTCTTCTAAGAATATATTATTGTCTTTTCTTTTATATTATAATCTATCGAAAGTCTACTAGTTTAAATTGTTTCTTTTACTGCAAAATTAGCCTAATCCTAGTGCCTCAAACTCTGTTTACTTCGGTATTTTAGTAGAGCACTGGTCTAAGAACGCAAATTTAAAGTTAAACTTCTAGATTTATGTGAAGGTATGCGACTGACATAACATTGAAACAGTTACTTTTGTAATGCTATGGACAGTGTGACATGTTAGTGACGTTGCTACAACTTTAGTAAATAGGGCATTCTACTCCCCATCTACAGCACAGTCAGTCAGGATCTGCACAGGTGTGATTCTGCAGCTAGCCCCGTGCTGTCGAAAGGTGGTGACGCCGACTGTACACAACTATTGCAGGGTGAAAACTGTGAGAGAGAGAGAGAGAGAGAGAGAGAGAGGAGCTCAACTAAAATCCGCTGGAGGCAACAATTGTGGGAAGACTGCATGTAATGTGTTAATGCCTGTACACTTATCGATCAAGTTGAGTTGTTATCCTGGCACTGATCAGACCAGCTCTGTACCTCATCAATGATTCAAGCCCATCATTGGCTGAACATTGCCCCAGGGATCAACAGAGACATGGCTGGTGCCGGTGCTGTTGCTGATGTTGCCTTTAACCTCCCCCCCCCCCCCTCCTGCTTCCTTCCACCCTCTTAAGTTGACCTACAACTTTTTCACTTTCGTCAGTCTTTAACTTATGCTATGCTGCGCCTTGCTTTACACCTTGAGTTCGGCATAGCAAGAATGCTGCAGCACAGGAGTAGAAATGCAGCTTGTTTATGCTGTTAAGGCTGTGTTAGTGTTAATTTGATACGATATTTAGTTAAGGAATAAAGCTGACTTAAAAATTAGTAGTCTCAATTGTGAGGTTTCTAATGTTGCCAAGACTACCATACAATGGAACCTCGCCATTAAGACCACCCTATGATGCAAATGTCACTGGTCTTAACAGTGAGGTGGTCTTAATTAAGAGGCAAAATAACACGAAAAGTGAAAAGAATATATTTGGAGTCTACAAACTGGTGGTTTTAATAGTGAGGTGGTCTTTAAAGTAGACTTTTACTGTATCAATCTTAACACACTACATTAAAATGTTACTGTACAATCACCTCACTATTAAAACTACAAATTTACACCTCACGAAAACTTCGTAAACTTGAATGTGCAGACAGCAACAACATATCCAATCTCTGGGTCTTTGTGGCCGCTTTTGAAATATCTAAAGAAATAACCTGTCTAAACCTACAGCTTCTGAAACAAGATAAATTTCCTACAAGCGATCCATCATAAGACCTTATAATTTCTGTCTCAACTTGAGCAATAGGTTTTCCATGGAGGCTTCGCTTTGGCCTTATATCAATGGGGCCTCTGGAAATTCACAACAAGTTTCAGTCATGCTATTCCACCATATTTTTGGCACTGTCCTACTTCGAGTCCATGTTAAGATATTAAGGTGGCTTCTTAAGGCTACTAGTCCTTAAATTATATATCATGAAGTTGTAATTTGATAAGTTTTAGAATTATCAAAATATTTGTTTATAAAGGAAAACAGTTACTTCATATTTAACAAATATAATATCCGAAATATCTAGACCAACTATAGTTATATTATACAATTGGACAATAAAGATAGTAGAATATCACCTTAATACCACCTCGCCATTTAAGAACAAATTGCAATTAAGACCTTAACTATAATCAAATGGTGATCAGCTAAATATCACAATAAACTTAATGTACCTTTAATCACTAATTTTAATTCAATAAACATCATAAACTGTACTCAGTAAAATTAACATAAAATAACCAGAAAAATAAAAATAAAACTTTCTAACATAATCAAATTCAAAAGAACAGCTATATTACCCAACTTTTCAAAGTTCATCTATGGTTTTGGTTTTTCGGCTCACACAAAATATGCACTTTTGCCATTCTATGCCATTGTGGGCTACCTTATATGCATTCATTCATTTAGTCTGAACACGGGGCCAATTTAAAGTTTTAATAGAAACCTCTCAGTGTTCCTTCATTTTATCTGAGCAGCATGTTTAAACATGTTCAAGATTCTGCCATTTGATAGAACGGAGCACACCCTGGTGATTTACATAGAGTCTCACACACATGTAAAATTTTGTGGTGTCTGTACACAGGGAAAAGTTTTGATCTGTTTGTGTGATATTATGCGAAGCATCAGTCATGTCACAAATTGAATCATTCGCTGTTGAAATAAGTTAAAAAATAGGAAAATAGTTAGACTGAAGATTCACTAAAATTAGAATGAAACATGTCACGTGTTAAAACTGGTATATTAAAATGGTGTACATGAATTCGAACCCATAAATAAAAGAGCACTAAAACTCTATTTCACATGTTGGAACTTATAGATTATCATAATTAATTTCATGGATTTGATCCCATCTAATAACGTGCAAGAAACATAGCTTACAACTGCGCCAATTCCAGACTTAAACAAGTATAAACAGCAGTATTACACCAGGCCAACTCTATGGATTCGTACCCACAACCTGTCATTAGTGAAACTCCTTTACCACTGGGCCAACTCTATTACAACTATTGACAACTCGGTGATGTAGTGTCATGAACTTAATCAGAATGAGCCTGAAAAAGTTCTCACTTTGCCTAATTGTTTTTCTTGTGTATTGGCAGGTCTTTTGTAGCAATGCTTCCCCTAATTTGTCAATACTATAGTAAGCTGAACACGCACAAGTATGGGAAGTCAGCATATGGGGAGAGAGAATGCTGTCTTATTTATCAATGGGTGATTTGAGCCAATTTTTCCTTACCAAATTCACCCCATTCTAACCCTGCCAACTGTTTTGTGGAGGTCAAACTAATTATACACTCAAAAGATCTAAGAGTTATGTAAATATTATTCGATCGATTTGTGAAAATAAACTAGAGAATTTCAGTTGAAAGTAACTTTCGCAATGATAATTTGATAATTATTTCAAATAATTCAATCAGTTATACAAAGCTCTGTGTTCAATATGGATTTCATTTAGTTTCGCAAGAATCGTATCAAGTTAAGGGTAAATGAAAGTCAAATAATGATCTTATACCTAAATTAGACCACGTGAAAATATTGTACAATATCCATCCAATTAAGCTGTTTAATTTTGAATCATAGCTCTGCTGAAAATGCAATGTTTAAATGCATGTGCAAATAACATAATGTCTTCACATGCTATGGGACACTGCAATGATTCACATGGCATTATCCCTGCAATATTTCAGCAACATGTGATTTATTAATTGGGCATATTTACAGTGTAACATTTCTGTGTGATGAAATCCAATCCTGCCTGTGAAGCTGGCCAGCCAATTCTTGGAAAGGGCTATAAAAATGGCGAGATTCAAATAAAAGACATTTCAATTCATTATGGGCCGTGTTTCCTCCAGTGTCCACGCGCCTATCCCATAATTGAATGATTGATATGGCAGTAAAATGGCGTTGGCACTTTATAGCTCAAATTATCTAAAATTGATACAATTTTCCAGCTCTACTGAGGCATCGTTAATAGCAAGATTTACAACTGTAGCCCCGGGCGAAAAGAAACAATGTCGCCATGGCGTTTTTTTCGCAGTTTTCCGCCAACAAAAACAGTCCTTAACTCTCAAACAATCAATTGCTGACAATATCTATAATACTTAGTGCCATGAAAACATCAATAGGGCCCTCCCCTCTCTGCCCATTGTGTATAACTAATTACAATTGATCTATAGGAACCGTAAAATAGAAGCAAAAACCTTAGTACCGCTTTAAGCATAGGTAGTATATGGACCAAACCTCTAGCCTTGAGGTATTCCATTTCAACCGAATTTCAGTGATGCTTTCAATGGAGTGCTCACATCCAATAACACCAGTAATGCTACACTCCTATAATTTACAATTCTGAATTGACTCGCAAAAAACATTTCAATGCTCCAGCCAACTAGATATGGATGACGGAATAGAAAGGTAGTTAAAATCGATACCAACATATTTCAACCCCTTGTTAGAGTCAGCAGCTCAAAAGCCTAGTGAATCAAGTCAAATCCCATCTCATGATACTGGATATTTTTTACAATATAACGTAACCTCTTTTATAAAGACCACCTCACTATAACGACCTCCTCACAATACATAAAACAGATCCCGCACTATTAAGACCACCCCACCATCAGAATTGCTTCATTTATAACTTAAAACATGGTCTTGATAGCAAGATTACAAAGTATGAATTGAGTTTCTTAAATCTTTAGATCTTCTACTTTGACACTTAAATTAGCTAGATTAAGTCCAAGCTTAATACTGACAGACCACTTTAACATTTAAACAACTTAATTCCCCCATATATCTTACTCAATCAAGAGGTGCTTGGAAAGCTGAGAATTGACTGTAAACTAAGAAAATTACCCAGGCTAGTGATTGAACAAGCTGTTAACAGTGAAGCTTGGAATGTCTAGAGCCTCGTATCTCTTAATTAAGACTTTTTAGTAATCTGAGTTGCAGCCAACAGCTGTCTGTGAGCATGTGGAAAATTGCATGGAGAAAAAAGTATTAAAAACAGCATCGTTTATAAAAAAAAACATTAAATTGTAACGCATTTAATTGCTACTGTGAGACACCCAGCTGATTTATTTGTCTGGGGAAAACGTGCGAAATTACATCAATTAAACCTTAAAATTATGTGACAGAACGGGAGAAAATGTTGTTAAACCCATCGCCTTTTAAGAGCATGGCATGTTCAAGTGTTTTCCAGATTAATCATAGGTTTGAATGATCTGTTAGGGGAATAATGTAAAACGGTGTTAAGCGGGAATTATGGGCTTTTAATTAAACACTGCAATGTTCTCTTTCAATGCTTTTTGTTTTAGAGCTATTTTGATTTCGCAGAAAGGTGTTGTAAGAGATTGACTTGATCCAAACTGATTTAATAGGCCTAATTTTACAGCCTTTCTATAGATGATAGGGTTTTTTGACAATGCTATTTTCCCAAGAGCTTTTAAAACATAAACTGCAAAGTACAATGTGTCTATTCAAAACAAATTCACCTAAAGAGCAACTCAATATTAGCCATTTTGGTGGATTGCATCTACAATGACTATACCATATAGCAATATTTTGTCTGATAGCTTCATCTACCAATTTATTAAACTTATTGGATATGTAGCGTACAATTTGTACACAATTAAGTAGACGTTATGTAAACAATCCTTAACTGGTGTGCAATTAAGTGAGCGGAACAGATTTAGGGCAATCTGTCTGGCTGTCTGTCAAGCTGTCTATCTACCTGTCAAGCTGCCACTGAAGTGTCGAGTTTAAGTGACACTGTCTGCAAGTGATTATCCTAGCTTATGATTCAATTAAGTTTCAATCTTGACTGATCTATAGTACAATGAAACCCCGTCTTAAGACCACCCCACTACTACAACCACATCACAATTAAGACAGCTAAAGATCCTGTAACATTGTCCTTGAATTCACCTCACTGTAAAGACTACCTCACTACTAAGACCATCATATTACCAGTATAGTTTGCAGTGGTTTTCTTGGAGAGGTTCTATTGTACATGATCAGCCACCACGTGGCGCTTCAATAGTTTTGCGGCCGACAGGAGGTAAAGTGACAGTCGTGTTGCCATGGAAACGAGGACTATAAGTGCCATTACAGGATCATCCAGGCATGTAACAAGTTTAATAAGATGAAATGCGTTCGGAGGGTTGATTTACAATGTCTTGCCATTGACGATTAATCAGGCTGTTCGAACTATCGCCATTTATTGGTTTACTCGGCCAGGAATCGCTCAATCACGAAGGGGCGAGTAATAACGGAACTTCATTTTCCGCGGAGCCTCGGTGAAAAATGGCGACGGAAATATTAAATTCCCACAGCGGGCAATTCCGAGGCATTTGCCCGGCTTATTATCGAGTGCTTTTGGCGCGAATATGGCCCAAAAATGGCGGCAAAATGATTGTGGCCGTTGTTCGTCTGCTAGCAAGCGCTGCGGCCAGGCAAATTGTGTAAAAATTGACCGGGAGTTGACGGGCCGGGGTCTCGGGGGAAATATATGAAGGAGAGGCGGGGGACAGCGGTGGGCAGGTTGCCCAAGGGCCCCTAGAGGTGAGACCGAACCTCCTTGCTTAATTCCCTTGCAGCGGCCAAACTGAATAGACCTAACCACTTCAACTGGATTTGAGCATTTACAACGAAACTAAGGTTAAGTGCAAGCCAGCAAGAGGGTTACAGGTCAACCACTTTTGTGTCACTGCCTCTATGCTTCTGTTGCCTGCCAAATTCCTCCATTTTATGCTGCAGGCCTCTGGTCTGAGCAGTGTGTGGACTACATGTGTGATATTTGTATCGACCAGAACTTCCGAAATAGTGTTCATCAAGCAGAATGTGTACAGTCCATGTGTACAGTCCTTGTGTACAGTCCAACCCACAATAAAGATCACTTCCATTTTAAGAACACCTTAATGATTGCCAATGGCGTCTTTTAAAATAGGATTTCATCGTGTAAATTACTGAGTCAGAAAATAAAAACTTTCATAAAAGAGTTTAACAAAATAGACATGATATGCTAACTTCAAAATGTTCAATAGAACAATGTCATAAGCTAAAGTGGAATTCTCAGCTTTTTCATGGTATACCATAAAGCTTACTGCAGCTTTGTCTCATGCAAAGTTTCTGTAACTAGTCAATGGAGCAAAGTTTGCCCATTTTAAAATGCTGACTCTGCCAGCTGCACTTTTTCAGATGGGGTCAGAGTATTTCGGCCTGAGCCACTTCTGTCAAATCACCGGCTTCTTGGGCTGGCATGGTCTGACCAGCAGCAGTAACAGCAGCAGCAGCAGCAGCCCCACGCTGTCCCCCAATCCATCAGTTGGGGCTGGTTTCAGCAGCAGGATACAACAACAAACGTATCCCACAGCTCCAGAACTTCTGTCCCTCGCGCTGTAATTGGCGGTAAATCCTGGAAACGACCGCCAGAGTGCGCCACGGATTAACGTCCTGGTCACATGATGGATGAGTCACGTGATCATAGTGTCACCATAGTAGCAGCTAGCGCTGTGGGGTCCACATCCAGGGACAAGTTGACAACATACCACTGCCTTTTAGTTTGATTCATTTTCAGGGATCCTACGAATTTAGAGTCATACTTTTTTTTACCCTTTTTTGGGGAGGGTTGACTTCTACTTTTTCTCCAACATGTGTTGCCCTTCACCCCTTTGAAGTCAGACTAGACATCCTACAGGATCAAGCATAAATCTACCCCCCTAGCGGGTTGTCTAAATGTCTGGAGGATTCTAAGGTCCTAGTTGTCCTATCACTACACTGAGGATAAATTAAATGTACAAAAATAAATCGATAAATTATTTTAAAAATAACGAACAAGAGTACTATTTGAAATCATTTTGAAGTGGTCTTAATATCGAGGTGATCATATTTATGAAGCTACATTACATTTCAATTGAAACTTTCTTTCTAAATATATGAAATATGAGTTCTTTTGTTTTCTGGATTATGCTTCAAAGCACAGCCAAGATTGATTGATTGCTTGCTTGCTTGCTTGCTTACTTGATTGATTGATTGATTGATTGATTGAATGATACCATGTTACTTCAATGTGTGGTGGGACAGTCCCTGTTAACAGCAGCAGTTCTGTCTGACTTATGACCACTTCAACATTTGCAATTTGATCGAACTGTCGAACATCGCTTAGGCCGATGCACATTTCCTTTTGTGAGATACCTTGATGTTGCTCTTGCCTGCTAATTCAATTTGGACCTCTGTCACCAGCAGGCCCTTTCTGGACCCAGATTGGGACCCCCAGGACCTTAGCAGGGACACTGCTGACTGTATCTGCCTGATAGGGCCTTATCTGCAATATCACAATAGACATGGCATGAAAGGCCCACCCTGTGTGACTCCAGCACAGCAAAAAATAGTACCCCACGTTTGATATTGGACCTTCAATCTGGCCCGATATGGACAGATTAACTTGTCATAAGGACCATAGCGTGTTGATAGGTCTATCTTGGCCAGAACCCCCTCAATTCATATCTTCACCCATGCAGCAGAGCTTGATAGGGTCTGTATTGTACAAAATGAGAACTTTCTCACACAGTTTTCCACACGACTTATGCACGCTCCATAGTTCATACCATCAGGCTACTGACCAGATTCCCCACCATATTGGTATTGCACAATATTGATATTGCACCATATTGAAATGGTGTCTTTTTTGCTTGTGATGTTGAAGTAGGCTATCCAATCACTAAACAAATGCTACTTTTAACTCTAATGGTTCTGAAAGTCATTATAAATTTGTGTTTTCTTGAATAAGAGTAACTGTTTAGGACTAAACTTGACCTCAGATGACCTTTGTGCGCCTATATGATAGTCACCCCAATTTTTGAAGCTTTGTTGTCATCCATGCCACTACTACTGTGTTATTTTTCTGGTAGAATTCCATTAAGTTCTGCTTGGGCTTTTGATGTTCGAAAAGGCACTGTCCAGTCTGTGCCCTTTTAGCAGACAATTTCTAACAGCGCTTGGCAACTTTCATGTCAGTGTGGCAATGGCGTTATGTCTGTGGCAATGTGTCTGCGGCGTTGTGTCTGCGCCGGACTGTTTCTGTGTCAGCCTCGGTCTGTTTGTAGTGTCAAAGAGTCAAACGTTTCTGTGTGGATGAGGGCCGGCATGACTTATGGAAGCCATTAGCCCTTTCTGCCATATCTCAAACCCTATGGGCAGCAGCCTTTCAAAATCCACTCAGTTTCGACATCCGATTTTTGCTTTGTGATGTCGGCTTAAGGTTGTCGCAGTGTCGCGAATGGTCGGCACAAACCTATGGATGATGACAGAACTCTACTATTGCCTCTCTTCCTCTACTATATTGACAGTGTTGCAAATTGCAAGTACAATACTCAAGAATACGTTCACAACTTCATACTAAATGCATATATTTTCATACCATGTGCGAATATAGAATTTGTAAGGCAAACCAAATTCTCAATAGCTGACATTAATTGTACTTGGAATACTTCAGGATATGACTCCTTTGGATTTTCTATGTGAGACAACGAGAGACAACGACGCGTAAGTTTGGTAATCTATGTAATGGCATTCGACCGCCTTTTTGGCAATATCGCAAATGAATATTTTACCACAACCACCTATAGTGTTACTAAAATATCTCGAACGACAGAATACCATCACCGACTTTTCGTAAAGTCGTCTAACGGATAAAAGAAACAGAATATCATCGCTAAGTAGTGGCAATGTCATATAATGACCAGCGCAGCATTCATCGGAACTCTATAGCTAGTATCATTAATCACTGTCGCGAAATGATGCAATATGAATAGGTGATACTGGTCCCCCTTGTTTGACACCCCTGTTCCTAGCCTGACCTTTCATCCCTATTATATTTTATGCATTACTCGCAACATATGCCAAAAAAGCTTTGTACACAAGCTATGTTGATCAAATATACAGTGGAATGTCAAATCCTATTGTTCTCTACAGATAATATATAGCGGGATCCAAAGTATATAGATATATGTGCTCAAAGAAACTGACTCCTTTTTGTGGCATAAAGTGCGTTGTAGTTCAGTGCAGTGCAGTACAGTGCAGTACAGTGCAGTTTGACCTTGTAAGATAACTTAAAAAAATAAATCTGCAGTGCAACTGTATTGTATAATGAAACAACACAGACAAGATATACAGTAAATATTCCTCACTATAACGACCACCTGTGATTCTGACTGGTCTTATTATTGAGGTGATCTTAATAGTGAGATGGCCTTAACAGTGAGCAGGACTTATAATGAAGTTGTTCTTAATAGTGAGATGGCCTTAGCAGTGAGCAGGATGTATAATGAAGTTGATCTTAATGGTGAGGTGGTCTTAACAGTGAGCAGGATTATAATGAAGTTGGTCTTAATAGCGAGGTCAGCCACAATAGTGATAATGCATTGTATCTATATTATAACCCTGCACGGTCTTATTGGTGAGGTGGTCTTTAAATGAGTTCATGCCAAGTTATTCTTACAATACAAAAGCCCCCTAACATTTATCTCTAATTAGTACACGTTGGCCTAATTAAAACCCCAAGCTATTCTGGTTAATTGTTAATTCCAATTGCTAATTCACAAGATTACTCTATAGGTAATTACCCTGAAGCATGACACAGGTCTGTAACTCCCCTTCCCCCCATGAAAAATTGAAGAAGGGTAGACCAATGACGCAAATTAAGCAGAGAAAGGGTAAAACTGGGGGTGTAAGCTACACCCTAATATGGAAAATTAATTCTATGTCACAATGAACAATAATGATTTATTATTAAGGTTTGCCAATTCGTACGAGTTCATTCACTAAAAATAGCAATATTATGCATTTATTGGCCGGTGGACAAAACTTGCCAAGCTGATAATAAACCCCATGTTTTTATGCTAATTTCTTTTTGTGTGCATTTCTTCACTTTGTGTTTATTCACGGACATCCTGGTCTAAAAATAATGGCTTTGTCGGCCTTTGAGAAGGCAACTCTCAGACATGAAGCTTAATGCTCCCTCTGATGTCATCAAAGAACGTAAGAGCGTCTCATCACGCGCAATTTGACGCTATGACGCACGTAGTAATTTGCATAACGTCGCGTTGGAATTAGCATATTGGCACGTCATTTTGGCTTTATTTAGTTTCGCATCAAAACAGCCCTCTAAATTTAGTTTCGAATGCGTAGGAAGGCATCATAAATATACGCTGGTGATACCCAAAATAGGAATAAGCTGATGTAGCGAGAAAATCATCAAACAAAAACAAATATTAGCCTGTTTTGTAGGTGACGCCCTAGCTATCGCGTGATTGACATTCGTTTTGTGCTCAACTGAGCGATAAATATCAGTAAGATGCTCAAACGGCAGAAATATAAATAAGTTCATGCCAGCTGAAGAATGCGTGGGAGGAAGGCATTCTAAAATAACTATACCCTCGTCATATGTCAAAGAACATTATGATTGGATATTACCAGCATAAAGGAAATTATTTCGATAATTCAGAAATGTGAATAAGAACGTTTACAAATAAAAATGAAGCAACTAAATTCACGATAACAAATCAACCAAAATAATAAAATAATTTTCAGTAAATGAGATGTGGAAAAAAGTTGAGATGATCGATAAGACGAAATAAATGGAATGGAACAAATTGAAAACAAATTGGAAACAAAATAAACTGAAGTTGATTGTAAATAAAGTGGAATAAATCAAAACAAACAACTTTAAATAAAACAAATAAATAGAAATACCAGAAAGTAATAAGATGAAACAAAATTGGCATAAGTAAATAAAAATCACAAATAAAATGAAACCAAATTAACAGAACTAAATAAATGAAAATAGCACAATATTTACATAAAATAATTGGAGTGGAATTTGATAAAAAGAAATAACTCAACTTAATGAAACAAAATTATAATAAAAGGTGTTGAAAACAATAGATAATAAAATAATAGAACATAAGCTAAATCAACAGAATCAAATCAGTAAAAATGCTATTGAAGAATTTTGGAATTTTGACTGAAGGAATTAGAGGGGCAATTGGTAAAAAAAAATAACTCAACTTAATGAAATAAATTATTATAAAAGTTGTTGAAAGAAAATAAAATAATAGAACATAAGCTAAATTAAAAGAATCATATCATTAAAAATACTATTGAAGAATTTTGACTGAGAGAATTAGAGGGGCAATTGATAAAAAGAAATAACTTAAGTGATGTAACCAAGGAGAAAGAGGGGGATTTAATTGATCAGGGGGAATTTATGCAAACCAATTCGAACGGAAAAAAGGAAATGATTGAACAAGGGGGTCAACAACAAGACAATAAAATTCAAATTAATGCAAGGAAAATAAAAAGGAATAACATTGAAGCCATTAATCAAAAAAAGAAATTGAAAAAAAGGAAACAAGAATTTTAAATAAACGACCCAAGTTGGTAATCAAAATAAGCAAGAAAATTAAATGGAAATGAAGAAATGAATTGTAGAAACAGGTAAAGATAAGATAATCAACATAATATACGGAGAAATTAATAAATTGATAGATATATATATAAATAATTGATAACATAAAATAATGGTAAATTAAATGAAATTAAGGTGTTCACACAAACTAAAGAAAACGGGTAGGCAACAAATAAATAAAAACCCAGAGAAATTAATAATTGATAAATAAAAATAACTTCTAACAAAATAATGGAAAAATAATATGTAAGGTGTTCTCACAAAACTACAAAATAGCGAGAAAACTTGGATCATAGATAATATGAAATAATCAACTAAATAAATGGACTGATATGACTGAAAAAGAATTGCTTAATAAAACTTAACAGAAGGTAATGAAACCTTGAGTCAAACTGCTCGCATGTCAGTCAAAAGTGCCATTAAATCCAAAGACACAGATTATCAATTAAGTTATAAACTTAATGTAAATAAATAAACATTTTATTCATAAGTCGATACTTATGAAGCTTTGATGACGACGAACATAAAAGCTGGATCGCTACTATATCGACGAAGTATTTGGCATAAATTCGCGAAAAGTCGAAAGTGTTGGCAAAATGTTTATGTAGACAGCATTGAATATTGGCTAACAAAATGCATGGCCTGCTAACAGTTTTGGGGGTGACTAAAAGAGGCTTTTGATGGACATGTGAGCGGTTTGAGTCAACTTGAATGGCTGCCCTGAATGTCACTCGGATTGCATGCAGGCGACAGGTCGTCAATACCAATGATTTTTGACAGGGTAGCAAGGAGCATCAAAACGCTGGGGTGTTTAGGAAACATAATTGTGGTCAGAGTCATTGATTATCAAGCCTAGGCGCTTTCACCTTGTTAAATTAATCGAAACCAATGGGTCCACAGAAGCGCGCCATTTTGTTCCGCTGCACTAATCTGCAGTGACGCCTCGGTTGCAAAGGAAGGTGTAGTGGGTTGAAAAGAAAATTTGTTTGGGGTAGGTGGACAAAAAGAGCATTGAAAAGAAAATATAGCAAAAATATAAGTCGATGGCAAAGTAACTTCAATTTGCTAAACTTAAATCAGGAAGAAATAAGGAAAAATTAGAACTAATGACAAAGAAAAAGGTGCCTTGATAAATGAATGTAAACAAAACTAAAGTAAACCAAACAAATATACCATAAAACATAAAATAAAACTTTAGAACGGAGAAACAACTCAATAGTTGTATGGATCAGCTAAAATCAAATTGATCATTCTAATAGGCCTCATTGTAAATTCCGTAACTTTGAAGCATTTCCTTCAATTAACAAGCAATAAACTAGCAATAAAATTACACATAAAAACTTGGCTTAAATGTCATTACAAGGCCCCTTGGATACGGCAGATGTTCTTTAAGACAGGATGCCAAAGGGGTGCATGGAGAATGTTAGCCTTGTGTGCATTGGGCAAAATCAATGGTATGAAACATGCATGGCAAGTCTGTTGCAAGGCGCCAAAATCACTGGAGCATAAGCTATGCCAGCTGTACTTAAAATATTCATAGTGTTTATTGATTTCCACTGTCATTAGCACTAAAAGGCATTATTAGAATTTGTTAATGTTCGTTGCCTGTCAAAATATATTTCCAGCAGCCCCATCATGGCTTGCGATGTGCATCTGGGCGTAATGAATTGCGTTCCTCAGAGCAATAGTGTTTTATATTGACCAATTGGATAGTCAAGTAGATGCCTAATCAAGTTTTCAAGTAGTGGCTACTTAAGTATTTATGGCTTACTTTTTAGGTAGTTGTTGCCAAATTAATGGAATAAGCTAACTTAATGGCATAATACATACATAGGCATAAATAAATCAGTGTACCAATTGAATGAATGGTGCAATCCACCAAGCTAAAATGAATAGATAGATAAACGAATAAATCGTTTACTGATCAAATGAATGATATAAACTATCAAATAATCAAGTTGCTGCCAAATAACAAAATAATAAAAAACAAAAATGACATGAAATAAATAATAAAATGACATAAATTATAAACTATCAAACCATTCACTATTATATGATTGAAACGGCACAGAATTAGAGGCAAAGAATTGGAGAGATACAGAAAATGAGGGCATGGGGGGTAAACAGAGAAAGGGGGAGATAGAGGTGTAGCCAGCCAACCATCCATTTTGGGGCCTAACCCTGTACTATGATTGAGGGGTCCCATGGGTCACCCCAGAATGAATTTGGAAATGGTGTCAAATGTTAGGCTATGTAGTTTAGCAGTAGGGCATTTCGCCCGTGCAATTTAGTGTCAGCAGGCCCTAGATTCTTTCCTTTTGCTGTATATAATCTGTGTGTCTGTATTTCTCTGTCTGTGGCTTTTTGGCTTTATGTATTTTCTCTATGTATTTCTCTGCCCGTCCTGGACTCCTGCTTGCTATGTACAGTAGAACCCATTATAGACCACCTCACTATTAAGGCCACCTCACTATTAAAACCACCTCACTGTTAAGACCACGTCAGTATTAAGACCACCTCACTATTAAGACACCTAATTTTTGGATCCACCAGTGTTGTTATTATTGCATTGTATTTACCTCACTATTAAGACCATTTTATTATGAAGACCACCTCGCTATTAAGACCCAAAAAAAAAACCATTATGTCAGCGTAATAGCGAGCCGCTGTTAAATAGTAAATGTTAGTCTATGCTGAGGCAAGTAAAAGACCCCATCCATGGGGTGAAGTTCAATGTTTAACGTGGTGTTGACTCCGAGCAGGCTATCATATCATCATTACGTCTGCCTCTGACAGTTGGACATCATAAGGTACTATAGTTCAGCTTCCGACCCAGTAGCATTGCGACATGGGCATTAAAATTTATCATTCTGTCTTGGTGGCAACTATCTGTCTGTCCATCCATAGAGATAACCCCATTTAGCATTAACACTATTGATTCTTTTTTTCTCTCAGTGTACATGCCTGAGGGAGCTGTTATGCCACATGTATGGCAATTCTCAAAGGCAAGTTAACGAATTAATGCCTTGTCAATAATGTGCTCACTGTAGCCTGCAAAACCTTGCATGTGTCTGCTGATCAGTCGAAACTCTTTGAATAAGCATTCGATACTTTTCAAATTTGTAACGGCAAACTTTTGACTCACTACATTTATAAGGAATTCTGTGGAGTTACTAATAGCTGACTAGTAGTAGTAATATCAAATGAACATTTAAAAATGAATAAGTTGTCAATAAAACGAAAAACTAACAGAGAAAATATGAACGGAATAATTTAAATAAATGAAACTAAAAATAATGAAACTAAAACAGTTTTAAATGTGCAGAAATATTAAATAAACAAAGCAATTTGTCATTAAATTTTAACTAAGCAAACAAAATTAACCATGGAATAAAATAAATAACTAAATGAACCCATACAGCAAAAAAAAATAACAATAGAAAACAAACATGAAAATAATGCTGAACTTTAACCTAAAAATGCTGAACTTAAACCACAAAATGCTGAACTTAAACCGAAAAAATGCTGAACTTAAACCAAAATTAAACAAACAAAACAAAAATAAGGAAGAACCAATGCAAGGGGCAAATAAAGAAATTACAAACACACACACATAATATACAAATATTTCTGCTTGTAGTATTTGTGGAAAAACATACATCCACATATTTCTATTTGTAGATTTTGTAGTTGTGTGCACACCATTGGAGCACATATCCTTTATTTTCTGGGCACTAGGGAGAATTTACACACAAATGGTGTTGTTGTAAATGTCAAAACTGTAGGGACCTTTTTACTACATTAGGTAGACCAGCATTGATTCCTTTGACATTTATGCTTCAAAGGTCTTTATAGGTTTTTATTTGAGCTCTAAAAAGTGTTACTGTGAGAGTGAACGCCCTATGGAACTTAGTAAATGCATTCAATTGAATTATCGCCCATTGAACTTTTAAGTTAATGAAGCAGAAATGACCTGTATAGTTGAATGGAATTGGAAAGGAGTGGAAATGAAATAAATGAAGTTGTTTTAATTGAGTTAAATGAGAGGGAATTTATAGTGATATAGTGTAATTATAGCACATTTACTAAAAGAACATAAAATAAATCAAATTTACTACAATAAGAGATGAAATCAACAAAATGAAAAAACAAAAATGTAAAGAATTAAACTATAAAGAAACACGGGTCTATAAAACTTAATTAAATGCAAATAAACCAAAAGTAAATAAAATTGAAATGAAACAAAAACAAACATAAATTATACTAAAATAAATAAATAACAAATTAACAAACTTTAACTGAAATCAGTTGCAAAGTAATTCAATTAATCAAGCAGGATTATAAACATAAACAAATCATAAACCAATCAAGAACTAAATCAAAAACCCAATCAAGCTATTAAGCAAGGCGTATTGCAGCTAAAAAAGTCTTTGAAGGCAAGGGCACTATTTTGGGACACTTTATTTGAGACACACTTTACTAGGGGCACACTTTACTTGAGACAGCAGCTGTTCAATCATGGGGGATGTGTGATTGGTTCCAATTGTTCGAAAGAGAAGAGAATAAAGAAAAACTTCTTGTTTGTTTGTGTAACGAGATTATGTTTTATTGTGTTTGATTTGTCACATTTTGTTTGATTTGACACATGGCCATTAGTGAATATCAAATTGCTGTATCAGGTCAATCATTTTATGGAGAAGGAAGTTGTAGCAGACGATTGCCTGAGGGTAAGATTTCATAGCCCTTTCTCAGGGGTTGTAAGGAGCCTACTACAATATTGAAGCACAAAAGAAGGGGAAATATTGGATTGAAAGGGGTGTTTACATTGGATCGCAGCTGAGAGGGTCTGGTGCCCTCCCTAGGGGGTATTAAAGTGAGAGTTTTTGTTTTTCAGACTTAGTGTGCAGCTGTTTTTAGAATGTTTGTACAGTTGAATTTGTCACCGAAGTGATGCTTAATACAAAAGCATTGATACGGAATTAAAATGGGTCAATCCCAGACAAACCTGGTATCCTGGTATGGGGCTAATGTTACTTATAGAGTTAATTTAATTGAATCAGGTCCTAATTGTGAGGGGATATTAATGGTGAAATGTTTGACTATGCATCTATCTATAGTCAACAGTAGCATTATGTGGTTAAACACAGTTCACATATAACTGTAGTAAATATTAAGGTATTATTATACATTTAAACGCGACATATCAGGTACTTTCTCATGTCAAATGTACATAAAAAATAATAAGCAATAATGGTTTAATTATGTGATATCAGGAAAGAGATTTGTGTAAGAAACCTCCCACCTAAGGGGGAAGATATCGCATGTGGGCTAACATGATGAGGGACGGAAATGCTTCATGCAGTTTAATGCATGTTGTAAGATGACGTGCAGTGTGAGATGGAATCAGACAAGAGAAATTTGAAAGAAAAAGAAATGAAAGAGAAAAAAAACAACTAACAAATTCCGTTCCTGATTGGAAACTGGTTGGACAATTGCCCGGGGGATTTTCGTATTGGAAAAAGTGCTCGGCAGAGAATCGTAATGAAATTTGATTGATGGGAATATTTTGCTGCAAGAGTCTTGCAAAGCATGGGTGAATGAACAAAGGCCGTTATTGGCAAAGCCAAGAGGACCTAATGGTGCCAGGAGGGCAGTTATTGGCAGATTTTGAGAGTCACTTTGGCTTCGTGCGTCTTTTGCTGGAGTCCGCGCGTCCGGTCCAACCGTTGCTGTGTCACGCACGCTGCCATGGAGAGTGGCCACATAGAACTGTAAGGGGAATTTTGAACTTTTATGGCAAATATCGATGGCGTGTTTTGATGGTCTGTTTTGACGGTCTGTTTTGATGGTCTTTCTCTGCTTATGATGGTGTTTTGAGGGTTTGGGGTGTTATCAAAGTGGTCTGGCCAAACTGTTTGGTTCAGTGATTAAGTCCACTTCATTAACCAAGTCTTTTTGCCTTCTTTAAATGGTGGAGGATTCATCCAGGGGCTTTCTGTGCCACCACAGCTGAAAGCACCCTCTTCAAACCAGAGCCATCCAGTTGACGCATTTATGTACACAGTGCATCGAGTGTGAGTTCTTTATATCCAGGATTTTGGAGGAAGTTTTCTGTCTTTAAGCACCCACTTCAAATCTCTTAAGATCTTGGTAATTATTTGAAAACTGGGAGTTTTATGGTAGCCCAAGAAATCTGTCAGTTTGTTCAAGATGCGAGTGCGTGCATTGCCTTTGGAAAGTTCTCCCGGGTTTTTTAAACTCAATCAGGATAAAACCAATGGCTGGAGGCAATTGCCATTGTCCCGGAATGTTTTACAATCGTTCGCGAATCCTTTTTGCATGAGCCAGATTCCACGGTTAGCGCACAATGCATCCGCACCGGTCGTATTCTTTATCACTGCGGCTGCTGCGAAGGCAATCCGCATCGGTTGCGATTGCTGCTGCAGCTGCCAACATCCTTTTGGCCACTCCGGCCGCTTACAACATCACCCTGTCGCCGCTTCTGCTCTGCAAATGACGTGACGTCACGCACGTTTTGACGTACCCTGGACAGCGTCTTTGTCATGATGCCAAACGTTCCACGTCTCTCTCTCTCTGGGTAATCGATAATGTTGGCGTAATCGAGGGGAGATGAACTCAATTAGAAGAAGAAGACCCTAGGGGGGTCACCGTCAGAAAATGTGTGTTTGGGTTGGGCTCTTCACCCTAGGCCTGTCCTGCGCTCCACTTATTTCATGATTGCTTAGGGGTTCTGCTGACCACTTGATAGCCTCTCTGTATATCCAGTTTCATGCTTCCACTTCATGTAAACATCCCCTACTTACCAGGTTAAGTAGCTTCTTCTTCCGTTGAAGTCTAGGGGATGATGTATCAGCTGCTGCTGCTGCTCAAATGTAGACAGAATTCAACTCAGTTGAGCAGTATTAAATGGCACTTAAGGTCGTTCTAATGGATGGGTGCATTTAAGGGAAACCAGTTGAGGTGGACACGTGGTGTAATTAAGCCAAGTATCTTAATTTAATTTGTAAATTTGGAGGAAAGGGCAATATGGGTTCGGCTCAAGAACGGAATCTGCCTAAACACTAAACAAATAATAGAAATGATTCTTGCAAATAAACAGATAAATCAAAATAACGTCAAATCAACAATACAACTTACAAAGTAAACAAAATGATAATACGTTGAAGTAAAACATAGCGTAAAATCAGGATAATAAAAGTAAAATAATAATAACTCAACGAAAAGTTAAAAATAAAAGCAAAATGATAATAATTCAACAAAAAAGTAATAAATAAAGTAAAATGGAAATGAATCAACAAAAATTAATAACTAAATAAAAATGATGATAACAACAAACCAAAATAAATGAAACAAACATAATATAATAATAACTTAAAATGGAACAAAATTATAACAATAAACTCAAATGGACAATCATAGGACAAAGTAAAATGGTGTAAAACCAAGTAAATTTAAAATAATGTAATAAAAATAATCATTTTGCAAAAGAACCAAATGATAAGCAAAGGAGAGACTAAATCTCAACAAAAGCCATGGCATCACATATGATAAGAACTATCAAAGTAGACGTCGGATTGAGGTCCTTTTTGTTGTGTTATTGTATTAAGGGCGTGCCGACCTTTCTATCTCTTTTAGTACACTCACAATCTGCCCCATTTTGACCTGGAGTGGCCCTGTGTCCCCTATTTCTTTTGGGCTAAAACAAATAAAGAGGGCTGTGGCCAAATTGAGTTCCCAGACAAGCACCTTTAACGAGTAACTCCAAGTAAGATAAGCACTCTTGGCGAGACTGCTGTATGTGCCATGAGAGTTTTGCCTGCCTCTGTGAATAACACTGAGCTGAGTTGACAAGAAATGAATCTGTGATGACTTGAATCAAGTTGTTTAGTGATTCATCGAGGTTGAGATAATCTAATCACAAGTTTGTTTATGCTATCCAACTTGAGAGGCTGCATATGGCAGACATTATTATGATTGATGGATTGATGGAAGTATGATGGAAGTATGATATCGTGCAATATGAGTTCAGAAATTTCTGGAGCTAAGTACATGAAAGACAGCAGCAAAAGAGTCTAAGGAGACTAGAAAAGAAGCTTCAAAGCACTCCCCAACCAAATGTCAGATTCTATCATGGATTTGTATTCCGTACAGAACTAAGTGACCTCTACTTATAGTGCCTACTGATGTTAATAATATGACGTAAAGAATAAATCAAAAATGGAATATTTCTATTTCATTCATCTTTCGGAAGATACAGCTTGCAGTATTTTCTTTAATCTATAACTGTACAAACGAACAGACCTATGAGTTATACGGTTTCCATTTTAATACCATGTTTAAGCAATTTGAGTATGTCTTGAAAGGCTCGCACTGTATGCCTTGTGTCTTGGACATATTACTTAATGTTAACTTTCATGTTTTAAACTTAAGTTCAGTTGACAAGCAACTTGGAAAGAAAAATTCAACCCCATTACATCCAATACATCTACTGAACAAACAATAACTTGTTGTGCCCTTTTTGGCTTGGTTGAAAGTAGCAGTGCAGTTGGTAAATGTTCTGTACAAAGGTCTCTAGGTCTTTGTTATTTAGGCTGGTTTACACATTAAAAGCCTGCACTTCGTGACCGCTGTGTCAAAGTATACGTACGTCAGATTAAATGCTTGGATGGAGCTGCGTGACAGACCCTGGATCAGAACCATCAAAAGAGGGACCACTTGATAGACAGACTGACAGACTGACAGATAAATGACAGACAGAATGCCTTAAATTGCAACAGGTCAGGATTAAAAGCTATGCGGACCTTTTTATCTTATATATTCATTCAAAGACTTTTTTTTTTCAACATTTTTGTCACAAACATCCAATCCTGTACATTTTTGCCCATTTTATCATCTCTCCCCATGACCTTTTTCACTTAGGTCTCGTTCTCCAAATGGAATTCGGTTCAGCGTGTCAGTTGCTTTTATGGTCCTTTTTCTACTTACTTTCTGGTCGACCGCAAAAAGCTTTATAATGTAGCTTCGCACACCTGTTCTGTTGAGTTTTGCTCTCTTTCATATGCCATAACAAAACAAAGGAAAGAGCATTCTATCTCACACAACTATTTAATGCATGGTACAAAAAGACTGCACATGTTGTGATATGCCCAGCTCAGACTTCTGGTAGTCTAGCACGTTTGGAAGCTGTGTATAAACAAAGCTAGTGTATGGCTTAAGGCAAAGCATCTTTACAAACAGCAAACCTTGAGGTATATGGGGATATGTGTGGACATACGTGGAGACCTTGTGGTACAGAGTTTCATAATCTTACAGTGAGTGGGAGTTAGTAACACAAGTTATGTGACGTCATACTTGTGTATAACTACTTGAACACATGACGTCATACTTGTGTGCAGCTACTTGAACACATGACGTCATACTTGTGTGCAGCTACTTGAACACATGACGTCATACTTGTGTGCAGCTACTTGAACACATGACATCATACTTGTGTGCAGCTACTTGAACACATGACATCATACTTGTGTGCAGCTACTTGAACACATGACGTCATACTTGTGTACTACTTGAACACGACCATTGCATGCCGACAACAGCAGATGGTATATTGATACAGTCTGTAAGTAGATGCTGTTTCATGAACAGTTTTCTAGTGATGTTCTGTGATTACTGCCATATCACTAACTTTTCACTTGAAATGTGTTTCGACTTGTAGCTAAAACATCTAATCAAAGGATTCCTCAGCTACCCTTGATGTCTAAGACATAAATTAAAGGGTGATACGATTACAAAGATAGCCTTTTCATGCTTCAAATGCCCTCTATTCGTTTCGTGTCACCAGAGATCTCCCAAACTCTTTCAGGTTTGATTCCACCTTTTAAGTTTGTGGTAAACACCACTTTTAAGGTATTGACTATCAAACTAATTAAATGCAGCCCTTAAAGGTAAGTTTTTGGCACTCATCAGGGTAGATTGGTATGTCGGTTGGCGAATAAAGCTAACAGAAAAACCGCAAGTGGTACATACAGCGGCAGCACAGAGCGACGCCTGAATTCAGGACGAACACATATTTTTCCTGGCATGAACTGCGGACACATAAGTAGAGAGAACTGGAAAGTGAGATCAAATGGATCTCGGTTGAAGACACGTCTTATTTGCAGGAGCGAACCGTCCCAGACAGCTTGAGTGACGAATTTCTACCGTGTCACCGGTTTGTTTGAATACCGGCCGACTTGATTTATCTCGGAAGGGATCGATTTATCGCGGTCCTCGACTCGTTTTTCCAACTCGCGATAACTCTGTGAAGCCAGCAGTTCGTGCAGAAAATCCAAAATTAGGTGGAGAAGTGCTCAGAAAAGGGTGGAGGACCATGACAAGGGGTAGGGGGTGGCAAGAGCACAAAAGAAAGAAAAAAGGGGGTGACATTTTCATACCATCCCATCTCAACACTGCAAGTCATTGCCAGCTATTGCGAGTCATCGCTTCTGTTGTAAGTCATTGCTAGCTATGGAAAGTCATTGAAAGCCAGTACTAACCATTGCAAGCCATTTCTAGCTATCGTAAGCCACTGTAAGCCATTGCAAGTTACTGTCAGCCATTGTAAGCCAGCATATTATGAGTCATCATCAGCCCACATTGGAAGGATTGGTGCCCCAGATGGATTGTGGTTAGGCTTGGTTGGTGCGTTAATTAGATCCATGTTTACTTTGATTGGGTGAATATTTGATCAACCATCAGTAAAATCACTGCAAAACATTTGCATTTTCAACACGCATAGAGATGTTTGCCTATTCCTGTAACGTAAGCTACTTTACACAGATACATGAAATGAAATTAAACCAAACAAAAAATGAAATGACCGTTTCAACAGAAAATGAAACAGCCAGTTGCGGATGGCTACAAAGGAAAATCAAGACCAAAAAACAAAACAGAATATAATATAACGAAATGAAATAAAAGATATATAGAAACAACTGAGTATAATCATAAATAAAGAATAACAAAAAAGGAAAATATCAACATAAGTGAATGGTGCAAATTAAACAAATGCAAAATGATGAGATGGCAAGGGATAGAAAAATAAATAAACATAAATTTGAATATATAATAATAGCACAAAACAAAATCAGGTTAATGATGAATTATAACCCAAAAGGACAGGCAAATAAAAATTAACACACTAAAACTGAATATAGGCAAAAACTTTTGCGAAAAGAAAATTAAACACAAAATAAACTCAAGGTAATGGTAAAATAACCAAATAAAGGAGTATGAGACTGAAAACTTAAATATAAGGAAATAAATAAATAGTAGAAAACTCAGAATAATGATGAAGTACAGAAAAAAAAACTGAAAAATTACAAATAAATAAATGAATAAAAGAAATGAAGGAATGATAGCATCACAATATTCTCATATCAGTACAAAACATTATCCTGTTGTGGCATAATGAACGTATCACATCTAAATCTAAATAAGTACTCAGAAATCTGATCTTTTGTACAGAAGGTCTCAGATGTTTTAGTAATGGCCATTTTTATCCTGGATAGACCATAATCTTTTCTATTTTTCATGATGGGGAGGTAGTGTTCTATCTACAGGGCATTATTTCTTGAAATATTCATTTGACAACATGGCCGAAATGCATCTCAATGTCATAAACAAGTCAGGCAAATCTAATAAACAAAGAGGTTATATGTTAATATGTCTTAAAGAATGATATGAATACAGTCTTATGATACAGTACAACCTAATGAATATGACTTGTCTGCCACTAGCTAGACTGAGCTAAACTGAGCTGAACGAACTACAGGTAGTCTTAATAGAGAGGTGGTTTTATGGTGGGTAAAACCAAATAACTGCAACAATACAGTCTGGTAGTATGACTAATAACGAGATTATGTTAAGTATAAATTTTTTATTTTTACTTATTTTCATATCACTTTATGTTAAAATTAATTTTTAATTTTTACTTATTTTTATAAACAAAATATTTTACATTCCAAATAGAACATTTCTAACTGTATCAAGTCTGTCCAACTGTATCAATGACTGAGTGGTCCTAACAATAATTTAATTTTGAGGTGACCTTACTTCTGAGTTTCACTGTACATGTAATCAGATAATGAGTTTCTCCTAACACAGCACCCTCTGTAACAACAAATGGCAGGGTATAAATAAGAGCAGAGGGTGAAAGTTTCATTTGTCAGCTCAGTGCACAGTTTATTTTCCTAATGGAAGGAAGATACACCGGGAGAAAAAAAGATGGGGAATTAGTAAATGGAAAAAGCAATTAGAGGAAAAAGGCAAACGCAATAAAATAAATGGAAGAGAGGGAAAAAACGTGACAAAGGTTCGGAGAAAAGTAAGATAAGGTGGCGTATGGAATTTAAATAATAAGTAGGATTAAACTAAAAAAGGAACAAAAATCATCAAAAAATAAAACAAACAATTTTGGGGGGAAAAATCGAAACAATGAACGAACATAAACAGAGAAAACCAAATATTTCAATAAACGGAATGAAATATAATAACATAAATAATGAGATAAAACAAAGAAATTAAAGTGGTCAGAGAAAAGTAAGATAAGGTGGTGTATGGAATTTAAATAATAAGTAAGATCAAATTAAAGTGAAAATGCAAATAAATGAAAATATTAATTCAAGGGGAAGTCGTGTTTAAAGGGGAACTCAACAAAATAAATGAATTGGAAACTAAAACAAATAAAAATGAACAATGTGAACAAAAATCATAAAAATAAATATATTCAAAATGAAACAATTTGGGGGCATAAAACAAATGGGAAACCTAAATGCAAAAAATCGTAAATCAAGACAAGCAAGGAAAAATGGAAGAAAATAAACAGAGAAAACCCAAACATTTCAAGAAACAGAAGAAATTAGGTAAAATAAAGTAAAACAAAGAAATTTACTGTTTAAATTAATCATAGGGTGAACTCATATGAAAATAAATAATAAATCAGGAGGAAACTTGTCTGTTTAGGGGCGAAATCTATAAAATAAAATAATAGGTAACTGAACCAAATAAATAATAAATAAAGAGGAACTCTGTTTAGGGGCGAACTCTATAAAATAAAAGAATTGGTAACTGAACCAAATAAATAATAAATAAAGAGGAAGTCTGTTTAGGGGCGAACTCTATAAAATAAAAGAATTGGTAACTGAACCAAATAAATAATAAATCAGTAGGAAACTTGTCTGTTTAAGGGCGAACTCAATAAAATAAAAGAATTGGTAACTGAACCAAATAAATAATAAATAAAGAGGAAGTCTGTTTAGGGGCGAACTCAATAAAATAAAAGAATTGGTAACTGAACCAAATAAATAATAAATCAGTAGGAAACTTGTCTGTTTAAGGGCGAACTCAATAAAATAAAAGAATTGGTAACTGAACCAAATAAATAATAAATAAAGAGGAAGTCTGTTTAGGGGCGAACTCTATAAAATAAAAGAATTGGTAACTGAACCAAATAAATAATAAATCAGTAGGAAACTTGTCTGTTTAAGGGCGAACTCAATAAAATAAAAGAATTGGTAACTGAACCAAATAAATAATAAATAAAGAGGAAGTCTGTTTAGGGGCGAACTCAATAAAATAAAAGAATTGGTAACTGAACCAAATAAATAATAAATCAGTAGGAAACTTGTCTGTTTAAGGGCGAACTCAATAAAATAAAAGAATTGGTAACTGAACCAAATAAATAATAAATCAGTAGGAAACTTGTCTGTTTAAGGGCGAACTCAATAAAATAAAAGAATTGGTAACTGAACCAAATAAATAATAAATCAGGAGGAAACTTGTCTGTTTCGGGGCGAACTCAATAAAATAAAAGAATTGGTAACTGAACCAAATAAATAATAAATAAAGAGGAAGTCTGTTTAGGGGCGAACTCTATAAAATAAAAGAATTGGTAACTGAACCAAATAAATAATAAATCAGTAGGAAACTTGTCTGTTTCAGGGCGAACTCAATAAAATAAAAGAATTGGTAACTGAACCAAATAAATAATAAATAAAGAGGAAGTCTGTTTAGGGGCGAACTCAATAAAATAAAAGAATTGGTAACTGAACCAAATAAATAATAAATCAAGAGGAAACTTGTCTGTTTAGGGGCGAACTCTATAAAATAAAATAATTGGTAACTGAACCAAATAAATAATAAATCAAGAGGAAACTTGTCTGTTTAGGGGCGAACTCTATAAAATAAAATAATTGGTAACTGAACCAAATAAATAATAAATCAAGAGGAAACTTGTCTGTTTAGGGGCGAACTCAATAAAATAAAATAATTGGTAACTGAACCAAATAAATAATAAATCAAGAGGAAACTTGTCTGTTTAGGGGCGAACTCTATAAAATAAAATAATTGGTAACTGAACCAAATAAATAATAAATCAAGAGGAAACTTGTCTGTTTAGGGGCGAACTCAATAAAATAAAAGAATTGGTAACTGAACCAAATAAATAATAAATCAAGAGGAAACTTGTCTGTTTAGGGGCGAACTCAATAAAATAAAATAATTGGTAACTGAACCAAATAAATAATAAATCAAGAGGAAACTTGTCTGTTTAGGGGCGAACTCAATAAAATAAAATAATTGGTAACTGAACCAAATAAATAATAAATCAAGAGGAAACTTGTCTGTTTAGGGGCGAACTCTATAAAATAAAATAATTGGTAACTGAACCAAATAAATAATAAATCAAGAGGAAACTTGTCTGTTTAGGGGCGAACTCTATAAAATAAAATAATTGGTAACTGAACCAAATAAATAATAAATCAAGAGGAAACTTGTCTGTTTAGGGGCGAACTCAATAAAATAAAATAATTGGTAACTGAACCAAATAAATAATAAATAAAGAGGAAGTCTGTTTAGGGGCAAACTCTATAAAATAAAAGAATTGGTAACTGAACCAAATAAATAATAAATCAGTAGGAAACTTGTCTGTTTAAGGGCGAACTCATTCAAATAAAAGAATTGGTAACTGAACCAAATAAATAATAAATAAAGAGGAAGTCTGTTTAGGGGCGAACTCAATAAAATAAAAGAATTGGTAACTGAACCAAATAAATAATAAATCAGTAGGAAACTTGTCTGTTTCGGGGCGAACTCAATAAAATAAAATAATTGGTAACTGAACCAAATAAATAATAAATCAAGAGGGAAGTCTGTTTAGGGGCGAACTCTATAAAATAAAAGAATTGGTAACTGAACCAAATAAATAATAAATCAGTAGGAAACTTGTCTGTTTCGGGGCGAACTCAATAAAATAAAATAATTGGTAACTGAACCAAATAAATAATAAATCAAGAGGGAAGTCTGTTTAGGGGCGAACTCTATAAAATAAAAGAATTGGTAACTGAACCAAATAAATAATAAATCAGTAGGAAACTTGTCTGTTTCGGGGCGAACTCAATAAAATAAAAGAATTGGTAACTGAACCAAGTAAATAATAAATCAAGAGGGAAGTCTGTTTAGGGGCGAACTCTATAAAATAAAAGAATTGGTAACTGAACCAAATAAATAATAAATCAGTAGGAAACTTGTCTGTTTCGGGGCGAACTCAATAAAATAAAATAATTGGTAACTGAACCAAATAAATAATAAATCAAGAGGGAAGTCTGTTTAGGGGCGAACTCTATAAAATAAAAGAATTGGTAACTGAACCAAATAAATAATAAATCAGTAGGAAACTTGTCTGTTTCGGGGCGAACTCAATAAAATAAAAGAATTGGTAACTGAACCAAGTAAATAATAAATCAAGAGGGAAGTCTGTTTAGGGGCGAACTCTATAAAATAAAAGAATTGGTAACTGAACCAAATAAATAATAAATCAGTAGGAAACTTGTCTGTTTCGGGGCGAACTCAATAAAATAAAATAATTGGTAACTGAACCAAATAAATAATAAATAAAGAGGAAGTCTGTTTAGGGGCGAACTCTATAAAATAAAAGAATTGGTAACTGAACCAAATAGATAATAAATCAGGAGGAAACTTGTCTGTTTAGGGGCGAACTCAAGAAAATAAAAGAATTGGTATCTGAACCAAATAAATAATAAATAAAGAGGAAGTCTGTTTAGGGGCGAACTCAAGAAAATAAAATAATTGGTAACTGAACCAAATGAAAATAAACAAAACGGAACCAAAATCATAAGAATAGACATTCATTCAAAATGAAATAAGTAACACAAACGAATAGGAAAAATTAAGAATCGAAACTGAATAAAATCAAAACAATGAAAGAAACATAAACTGAGAAAACCAAACATTTCAAGAAACAGAATAAATAAAATAAATATATAATAAAACGAAGAAATTAATGTTTCAATAAATGGTATAACTTTGAATGATAAAACAATAACAAACGTAGCAGAAATAAATCGATTCAAGACGAGAACTGTAAAGCGTTTGAGTGCAAACTGGGGAAAGGTATAGAATCAGGCTGTGATAGAGACTAACTTAACGTCACATAAAAACTGATAAACAAATCTCTTGCATCTGCAATGCCATCAATTTGATATAACAATTTCGCTAGATATGTGTCGGTCATAAACAATGGTCGAATGCCATCCGCGGCATTATTTCATTGTTTCGATGCACCGTTTTGATGTCTCACAGCATTGTTCTTTTGTTCATATTGTTCCTAAAAGGCATTGTGACTGGTGTTGGGGAACTTGGCATGAAGACTAATGCAATAAAATGACAAAGTGGAGAAATACAGAGAAGATGGAGTTGTGATCATCATGGCTAAAAGCTCGGCTTTTCACAGAAGAATGAACAGCCGAAATAAATCTGCGTTAAGATGCCAAGCTCCATTCTACCCTGCTCCCTTATCTAACATTTCCTCCATATTTCAGGTATCCGACATAATATCTTACACGCTATCTGCTGAAATGTCTGCATCAGTAGCAGCAGCAGCAGCATCAGTAGCATCAGCAGCAGCAGCAGCTATAGCCATTAAGTTATATAATGTGAGGTTTTAGTTATGCTTCCGGAAACGGCTCAGAAGATATTCAAAGATGCTTACGGATATCCGTAAACGTTTACGGTGCCAACCATATGTATTGAGTCTGTACACAATATTCCTTCTAGATATTCATGGAATCACCAGAGATTTATTTTACATTAAACGGTTTATATAAGCATGCTTTATGGCTGGATATATTCATGGATGAATTGATCATAGCATCATGTTGCTAATGCCATATTGATTACATCGAAGTGTTTTTAAATGTTGACAAGTGGGATGTGACAGTTGCATATCAAGTTTGCAAGTTATTTTTGTAATCTTTTATTCTCAACAGAAAAAGAAAGTTCAGTCAGCTGGTTTGTTTAAATGGCTGAAATATTGCTTTCAGCGAATAAATTGAAAATGTGATTTATACCCTACTAAAAATGATACTGGTTCACGGATTGTGGGTAATTAATCATCGTTTTCAGCAAGCAGAGCAGAACAACGCACTGAATTTACTGTTTAAATTGATTTTTCAATTTTGTTAGCTTAGTGTATACTGTTGGGAGCCTACAAGATTCAGATACTGAAATTAGCTCATTAAGTTATCCATTGTTAACTCCTGGTAGCATGTACCATTGACAACATTTGAAGGAAATGACTTAGGATGTCACTTGCTTTATCATGACCTACTAAAGTTTAACTAGAAATGAGAAAGTATAAAGAAAGCAATGAAAAAAAAGCCTATCCTACCGTTCTTGTGGGGGATGAGGTCGCTTGTCGCACAGGTCGAGGCGGCCAGGAGAGACAGGGCAATGAAGACCGTAAATGAATCCATGGTGGAGAATTCTTCTAAGGCTCTGAATAATTCTGCCTTCGTGGTTAATGAATGCCTGCAGTTGGGGAGAAGAGCTTCCCAGCAGCAGCAGAAAAAGAAGTAAGTGGTTTTTCAGATTGTGCGAAGATGACTCTCCGACGACCTTAAAGTTCAGTAAAACTTTCCCAAATGTCTAGAAGCCTTGATGACTCTATAAAAGTTGACCAGTTAAAAGCAGTCTTCAGACAATGGTGCTACAGCTATTGTCTCGCTGTGTCTTTAATGTTCTTCTTTGTGATTTAGATCTAGGTTGATCTGCTGTCTTTAATTTGCTAACAGCAATCGTGACTGCGAAGGTTTTTCGGGTGGGTCACTCGGTGATGTTCAGCGCGGTCGCTTTTAGATGTGGTCGCCTTTTTCCAAATAACCCTTTTGGCAGGTCGGTCCGAACTGAACTTGTTGACTAACAACGATTTGTCTTCTCTGACAATTTGCTGTTTGTTGAATGGAGGAGGACGGCCCGGTGATTCACCAGATCAATGCTTTAACCGCGGGATCAGTGGGGATGCTGCTTTCACCTGAAACAGAAAAGCCAAGGTTTGAGCGAACTTTGCAAGCACACCACAGGATAAATCCATACATTTTCTTTAGTTTATTTACATTTAAACAGAGAGAACAACACTGAAAAAAGACTGTCGTGTCAGCGTTGTAGTATCTGGTTTATTTACCAATCAACAACCGATCACCAACTGATGAAAAAATACATATTGACTTATGTAGTCTGGTTACATTGATATAGATTAGGCAGCACTTCTCACTTCCAAGGCTTGCAATTCAATTGAAATTCTACAGTCACACATAAACTGCATAAATAAACTAAGATCAGGATGAATAAATTGGCTAAACCACTGACAATAACGAAATTCTTTTTTATCATGTATCATCATGAAATTTGCTACAGAACCTGTATATGAACTGTATATAATCTATCGCACATTTATCCATGATTTAAATACAACTGAAAAATACTGCATTATTAAAAGGCAATATGCATGATAGTGCATTGTACCAATGATCCAGTACATCATATACTCCCAGCAATAGCATCAATGCAAATAATATTGCGTGACTTATAGACGGAAAACATGCAAAGTCTGGTGATGTGACCTGTAGGCATGCAGTCTTTGATGACTCAACAAATCATAGCAATTTATTTGACAGTTTAAGCCCTTGGGGTTTACCAGCTTTTCACATTTCCAGGCTGTTTCAGCAGCAGCTGTGATCCTAAAATAATGTTTTAAAATCCTAATCAGCCAAATTGATAGTAATGTAGACATCGCATGATCAACAATTATTAGCCCGATCGGAATAACCTCCTTTGAATCTGGTGACAATGTTAGTGAAATGAACTGTTCTCAGCCGTCTATTTATTTGTAATTTTGCTCGCAAGATATTAGTCCGACACGCGAGAAACACAAGTTGAAATGTCGATCAGGTGTTCCCGACATGTTTTTGCCATTTCGAAAAAGCGATTATGCTCGATTTGAACCAAAGCTCTCTTAACCTTGGAATACGATGTTCTACACTTGAAGATTTCCTCATGCAACTACAAAAGCGATAAAGCGCAATACTACAAATTCACTCGATCGAGTGGGTTAACCAGCCGATAAAAAAGTGCTTACATCTGGTTTTCAAGCCATAAAATTTTCACTGAGACTTCGAAAAAAATATTTACTGGCAATTAATTTAATGAGAATAAACTCATATCTTGTGGGTAAAAGAATATCATTCTTCCAGACATTCACAAAAACAACCACTCTATATATTTTATTTATTATTATTTTTAGATGGTAACCAAGTCCATTTCGTAAACAAATGACATTCTCGCTCTCATTTTAGACGCCGGTTTTGTTAAAAGAACAAAATGCCATAACTTCAGTTTAGCATAAAAAAACCTTTACCATATTGTTTCTCAGATATGACAGTTTGCTGAATAATGAAAGTGTTTTCCCACATCAAACAAAATATTCCATTTTAATGCAAACATTTCATTGTTTTCTAGACTTTTTTATTTGGAAGCAGCTCTTCTCAAAAACTTTATTTGCCTGTGATCATAAATTTCAAAGTTTAGAACTGTGAAAGTTGCGTATATCTATCACAAAACTGTTATTATGAAGACCATGTGCTGAGGTATTTTGAATAGCAGCGGCTGTAGACAGAACGTCTATCATCCAATCTAAACAAATATTAATACAAAATGATAAGCAGAGATGCAAAAAAGATGCAGAAAATAGCTTAGTACATTACAGAATGATGCTACTAAGCCAGAATATAATATCTCATCCACTCTAAGCTTAAGTATCCGGTTTCCTGTTGAATTCTGCACCAAATATGAGAATCTTGTAAACAGAAACCTTAGAAAACCTAGCAATCTAGAATCTCTCCAGGTTTTTTTTTTATTAAAAAGACCTGTCCATAATGGCTTTTAATATGATTCTCCGAAGACTTATGAGATCCTTACCCTATTTCGCTCTGACAGGAAGTTCCTGCTTAGCAAACTTTTATTACCTGGAAATATGCCACTTCCGGTAGTCTGAGATTATATGTATATGGAAATAATCTGAATTATCTACTTGTTTATTATGTAAATTCAATATGTTAAAAGGTACATATTATGTAAATTCAATATGTTAAAGAATTCATAGTAATTGCTAGCTAAGAAAGGATTTATTTTTATCGTTTTGTTTATGTTACCTTAGGACCTATTTTAACTGAAGTTGATTGATTACATTCTAACTGTATTATGATACAGACTGCCAAAAATATCTAATTAACCTAATTGCATTTTGTATGAACAAGGTTTCTTTCATCAAAATATGATCATTCCTATGATTTCAGCATTATTAAAAGGTTACTGAAACCAAAATATTGGAAACTATTCAGTGCCAAATTAGCATTTGATAAATTAACATTATTATGTAACATCAATGTAGTAATATCAGAATTGCCTTACTATTAAGACCACCTCATTAGTAATATAAAATCATGCATTTAAGACCACCTCACTATTAAGACCACCTCATTAGGAAGATAAAATCATGCATTTAAGACCACCTCACTATTAAGACCACCTCATTAGTAAGATAAAATCATCAATTTACCTTACAATTAAGACCACCTCGCTATTGAGAACACAGACTTTGTATAAAGAATTATCTTAATGGCGAGGTTCTAGCTGTACATGTACTTTTGTCTTTGAAATAGCAGGCTAGTATTGAATGCAAAACATTTGTCAGCCGAGTCTGAAAATATGCAAATTCCTGAGGTGGATTTCATTCTATGAATACCGCTTCGCAATTAACCGCTTCGGGGTGACTGATCAAAATTCACTAGATCCCGAAGTATGGAGTTGCATGTTTGGGAATGTCAAAAGTGTTTTACAGCCAAAATATTGAACAGAAATCCTACTGTTATAGCTGTGAAAATTCCCTTTTAGTCATGGCCAACACCACAAAGCAGCTGGTTGGCATCAGCTTATAAAATATCCCGCATGCCATGTGTTTTAAACGGTCAATAGAAAACAGTTTTCCAGAAGTTTCTTTATAGGCTTTTCTACCTTTTATCTGGGGTTTTTTGCACTAATCACCTTCAAGCATCAAAAAGGATGTGTAATTTTGGACCATTTTGGTCCACGGAATAAGAAGACCGGTGTTTGTAAATATGCCAAGAAATGTTAAACCAAGCATGCGTGTATGATGGGTCATTAACCATGTAAAAAACATGAAAGAAAAAACGATGTAATTATTTGACATGGTGTGACATGGTGTGACATGGCATGACCACAGAAAAAAGATGCTATGCATGTGCCCGTCATTCATTGATTCTATAACTTCACGAATATCAACTGACAATCTATTAATCAATTCATAATCCATACATCCATTCATTCATTCATTCATTCATTCATCAAAAATTCTGTTTTTTATGGCCACAATTTCTCAATGCTACTGAGTCTGAAGCTTAGTCAGCTTATATGACCAGCTACCAGAGGCAGGCGTAATGATGAGATGATAATGCTTCTTGGAGTCCACACCATGGTACACATTTATCCCATAGGTGGGGTCTTTTACTTGTCTCAGCAAAGAAAATTTCCAAAAATCTCTGAAGTGTCACTAATTCTTAAACAGTTTAAGAGCAAAAAAGTCAAAAACTAAGGTGACCTAAATATATTGGGAGGCCTCACCTTTTTGCAGTTTAATTAACCCAATATCTTGCAAAGAAAAATGGGCTTTTTCATATCTATAAATAACTTCACACCTCACTGTAAACACTTTGATTTGACGCTTGCATAGCTTTGTTCTCACAAAAGCAGCTTTTGAATTCTTTATAGTTGATATTTTTAGACTCTTTGATGTATGTAATACTATATATCCGACCTTATATAAGGTGGGGTTGCATATATAATACACAGCGAGGTGCCAAAAAAGTGCTGAAAGGTTTATGCAAAGCATTAGCTAACTATTTTCGTCAATAATATCTCATAAAAGAACGTTCTATAGCGAAGTTCTGTAATATTGAATATCATATAGATATATACACTGCTGATTTATACAACTTTTTCCATATTAACCAGAAAAAGTCAGTTATGAGATGCAGCCTTTTCAGGAATATCTTGGCAAATCTTTCAGTAATTGATAAGCTGTGAAAGGCACTTGTTGAAATCCCATAATGCATCTATATTTAGCCCGGAAGCCAGGCAGGGAATTGATATGATCCAAATCGGAAATATTAAGCTAAAGTGATCATGAGAACCACACACTTACAGATTTATCACCTTGTTATAAATCCCATTTACATGTTGTTGTGCTGACAGGAGTACATTACATGTATACCATGCTAATAAGAACACATATTGAGGGATAAACTGGCCTTAATAGTTGGGTGGTCTTAATAGAGAGGTAGAGTAATAAAATTGGGTGCCTATTGGCGGACTAGCTTCACCATTGAGAGTGGTTTTGATAGTGAGGTGGTCTTAACAAGAGATCCACAATACTTGCCAACTTATAAGCCAAACATATTGTTACGCCTGATGGTAAATCTTAGAAAATCATCTTAGAAGATATTCCTGGAAAACTATATCTTGTATGTCCATAAAGCCAATTAGTGCATATTAATTTAATCATGGACTGCACTTAAGCTAATATATTTACTTCATTAGGCTTATTATATATTGGCTATTATTACCCATACCATTAGGCATATATAAATATAGTTACTCGTTACTTAAATATAGTAACACTGATCAACATTTATAGTTGCTGAGTGGTGAGGTATTGTCTCAGAAATAAACAAATATTTGTGAGGCTGTAGGTATTTAACCAATGAGCCTGTAATGTCAATTGCTGCATTCTGCTGTCACTGCAATTTTGTGTTGATGCAGTAAAAAACAAATATCCTGAATAGCTACATGACGTCACTGTACACAGAAATAGATAACTTTGTTATTGCAGTCAGTGTCTATGCTGAGAAAAGTAAAAGACCCCACCCATGGGGTAATTAAAAGTTACGGTGTGGACTCCCAGTAGCCTTATCATCCCATCATTACGTTAGTCTGAAGCTGGTCATATCAGCTGACTACTTCAGACCAGCAGCACAGAAAATACATAAATAAAATAATAAACTGTTGTGAGGCTTCAAATTACTGACGTTTGAGTGGTCAAGTGGTCAAATAACAGGGGTTTGCCAGTATAAATAAACATTGATTCATTTATCCATTCATTTAATCCATAATATGGGTAACTGACAACCGCATCATACAAGGCTAATCTATTTCTGTATTTGTTACCGAAAACAGGTAACTTTATCTTGCGATGCCAAATAACCTACCCTGAAAAAAGTCTGTCATCCCCAATTTCCGGCGCGTAGGTATACAAAGGAGGCATATAACATGCAAATGAGGGAACTATATGCTCTTACGAGCCGCAGCGCATCAAAGAATAAAGCTATAGAAGCGCATTGTGGAAAATATGGCAGCACTCTATGAAAGCCGGATGCCATTTCCTTATAAGGAAAATAATGACGTCATGACGTCAGAGAACGCGCTCTCCGCCTCCTTGTGATAGAATGCAGGATCAAAACGCCTACGTTTCGACAGTTCCTTGATGCTAAAAATTACTCCGCCTTTGTGTGATGCGCTATTTTTTCACTCGGAAGTAGCTTTTCATGTGTGATGTGGCTGTCTACCTGAGATGGTAAAGAACGCGTCTGCACAAATAAAAAGATGGAGCGACCCAACTGAACTATTTCTTTTCTTCTTAAGTAATTCGACTGGAAATTACAGACATCTTAAGATTATTTTTGCCCTCCTTTGAACGTATACACATCTCTTTAAGCTAAAAAGACATCTTTGTACCGGAAGTACGGTAACTGTAGTTCTGAATTCCACCACCAGATGGCTAAACCGGAAGTACATGTGCCCTACTTTGCAACTATCATGTTGCAAGCCGAAAATTGCTCAATTTTGCAGTCTTGTTCCATCATTAAATAAGACACCAGAAATTTACATTCTTTTACACCTACACGTGTGGCAATTTTCTGCAATTTTCACAATTAGGAAAATTGCAATAACATAATTTTACTTTTTATTAGAATATATTTCCTGATATTTTGCAATTTTTCCAGAGCAGGAAATCACGACTTTCCGAATGTCGTTATAGCGTTCCTTTGTTATTCAGTATGACTCCGCTTAGAGACTATGGTTCACCTCACTATTAAGACCACCTAACTATTAAGACCACCTCGCTAGTAATACCACCATTTTTTTGGGGCCAAACAATCACCTTGCTAGATAGATAGACAGTCAGATAGATCGATAGAAAGATAGATAGACATATAGTTAGATAGTTAGATAGATAGATAGAGAGAGAGATAGATAGAGAGATAGATAGAGAAAGAGAGATAGAGAGATAGAGAGATAGGGAGATAGAGAGATAGAGAGATAGATAAATAGATAAATAGATAGAAAGATAAATAGATAGATAGGTACGATTTTTTTTAATGTGATTTTGCTGTACATAAAAGAGCCAAAAATTGGCCTTCTCAGAATCTACAAACAACATGTAAAAAGTCATTTTTCTTGTTCCTAGATATCGCATTAAGTATCAAAGCAGTCTGGGCTGCATCCTTAAATTGATGCCGCTACATCACATCACCTTTAATCTGCATCCTCCTTTGTTTTGATAACAGAACAAATTGACAGGCTGTGCGGACACGTTTGCAGTACAAACAAAACAAGCATTTTTCCATCCCCAACATGTTTGTTTTCTTGAAGAGTAATTTTCTCATTTTCTATCAGGTTTTTTCGACTGATTTTTCCATTTGGTCTAAGAACGAAATTATAATATATATCCTCCACTCGGCTGCTGTGCGCCAATCGGAATGCTTTATTATCATCCAGCATGGGTTTATGTTGTACAGGAGCAGAGTATATTGGACAGCTGCTAAGTATGTTGGATGGTTGCAGCATAGGTTGAACGCCTAACCATCCAATATATACCGTTTTTATGTTTCATAGAGATATGAAATATAGGAAAAGATATATCGTGAAATATCTCATATAGTGGCACTGTATTACAAAATGAAAAATAGGATTTATTTCATATTTCCAAAAAAAAAAAGAACGTTTGTCATAGAATTCATATATTGTGGGCAAATATAACAGGTGACATTGCTGCCACTGGCTAAGCATAGTGATTTCAGATATTATGAATTCCAAACTCTGATGAATATATGACTGGGTGAGCTTTATCACTTAAGCAAGCACAAGTTCCATCCGAGTGGATTGGAGACCAGTCGCCAATATATTTCACTCCCCTATTCTCTGATATTATCGCCCAGTGATCTATTGCTGTGTGACAATACCGGCGTCCAATTATTGCTGACCCCTGTTCTCGTTCCCTGCGTGATCTCCCGGCGAGAATTGGCGAGATTTGGTGTGGCCAACGTGGTTTGCAGAGCTCACAGCCTTCAATCTTAGTTGCTGAGTTTTTGAGACACCCTAGATGATAAATATTGATTTCGAGAGCAGAATTGTCACTAAACTTGTCATAAAAACGTGTTGAAAGTTGGAGCTTGAGTAAATTTGCTAAGGTTCAAATTTCAAGTAAACTTATAGTGCTCAATCAAAATGTTTAACTTCTCTCAATTCCACGGCAAAATAATGAAGTTATATCTCAATGTGAGTGTATGTATAATATATATGCCAATATGTGGGTATCTAGCTGTACTCTAGTGAAAAGGAAAAAAACTGTTTTGAGGGCTGTGAGGGTTTCCAACAATTATAAGCAATCTAGTGCAAAACGTATATAACATTTAGTTGAATTTACCATATTCAAATTAAAATGTATTGAGAGAATATATCTCTAATGTTTTTATCATTAATATACAACTACTAAAAATAGACACACCATATTAGGAACACTATATTAAGACCACCTCAACACTAATTAGTTTTGTCCTTAAGTGTGCTTACAATATGCAGCAGCTTTTAAGTCATAACTTCTATATTAAGACCCCTACTGTGGGTGGACTTAATTGTGAGGTTGCAAAGACACTTAATTATACTTTGAGCTCTTGTTGAAGACAGCACTAAACATGGTGCAAGCTTAAGATTAAGGGGGGAGTGATTTTCTTCTTAAGAATCAATTATCCATCAAAGACTGCTTTATGCCTTTGCTAGGCTGATCAAAATCACTTTGTGAGCTATTGAATAACGTTTTTGACCCACGATAATCTGCAAAACACGCTATGAATTTGATGGGCCCATTAAGCATTCACTATTGTGTTGGTCCAGCCATAGATTCTGTATCGAATCACAGAGTCACCCCTCTTGCAGTATTTCATAGCATGCTGTGTGACTCTGATGAGACTAAATTCCAAATCCCTTCAGTCTATATATGAAGGCATCTATAAGTCTGTTCCAGGGTACGGTATGAATTGCCAGTCAGGAGTCTGAAGTGAGTTGAAGTCATGAATGTTCATGGTGATATTCTGGTATAGCAAGAGTGACAGACAGATAGGACAGACATGTTTAATGTAAGATAGACTACCATATTCACAGAAACAAAGGAATGAAGACAGAAAGACTATGTAGGCCTAATTGACAGAGAAAGACTGACAAATTTCAACTAAAAATTTAGACGGATGATATGGCAAATACATGGAAAAAATTAATACAATGGAACCCAATTTAAGACCACCTCATCATAAAAGCCACTTATATCCAGAAATTGTGTATTCTTGGCAATTTCTTATTATTGTACATGACCACTTCAGGAATAATATATTATCATATATATCTTAAAATGGTCTTTAAAAAAAATGGTCCAATGTATTGTGTCCTATCTATGAATGTAACACCCAATCCAATAGCAATTAACACTTCCCTGGGTTTCTTAATGCATAAGAACATGCTCTCTGCTAATCACGAGTTGAGCCTAATTGAGCAGTCATGGCATGGGCTATGGCCATAAGCATGGGCCACCCCTGCGTCCAGAAGTAGCCTCGCTATTGTCAAAGGGACTACGGGGAATGGACCGTCATTAGCAGCCAGGCATTCTCTACTGATCAACCCATTTGCACCAGCTTTTGATGTCCCTCACTTGCCATTCTAGCCTTTGCTACTTTGTCTGAGGGGTGTGGCCGCTGCCTGGTTAGGGCTGAGCGTGATTTGTGCCCAGGGTCCCTACCCTGTTTGTGCCCAGTGCTTCCAACAGCAGCAGCACTATTCCACACTCACAGAGAAAAAAAATTCATCACACCTACTATTCGATTCTGCTGCTGCAACTCTATTTCAATGCTTCACTAGCAATTATGCTACTAAATCTTACCCCCCCCCCCCTCTTTTCAGCTGCCCCCCCCCCCCCCAACCAAGTCATTCTGTGTCCAACATGATTGCCCCTGCCCCCCAGCCAATAGAACACCAGTAGACATTCAGGACTGTAACAGTCACATAACTATAGACACGTCAATATGGACCCAGTCTTGGAAGAGGTTGCTGCAACAGCAGCAGCAGCAGCAGCAGTAGCAGCAGCAGCAGCAGCAGTAGAATTTTCAAGTAGAAAAAAATCTGACTGAAGGAAAACTCAGAAATCCAATACTACCCAAATTATTACCAGGATGTCTTCATCTATTGGCCACACAGTCACGTTGCTCTCAACTACACCTAGTAGCAAAGCCCTGAACTATCTAATAGTCTATTGTAAGATTTTACTTTTTTTATTCTGTCCAGCTATACTAACTGGACAGTGGCTATTGTTCACATCAAAGATCCTGGTTTTGGTCAATACATTTTTTTGATCAAATTTACTGTGCTTCAATTGACTTCAGAGGCCTAGAGATTCTAGTGTTTCGGATCTTCTATTCACTCTTGCATCGTCCCTTATTTCTCCTCTTCGTTATTTCTTTCCTCTCTTTCTCTCTTTCTTTCTCTTTCTCAGGGCAATAGGAATATCTTATCCTTTATTATTCTTCGAGGCCCCAACGACGCGCTTGGCTGGTTGTTTTGACGCTAAAATCCTTTGATGTCCCACGACCTGGTGACACGTGCCGTGGCGTTCCTTTGATGACGTTTCAATGGAACAATGGGAACGTTGCGTGACGTAATTTGTGACGTCCTTGTAGAGCGTCAAGCTTGACGTTTCGTGAGGGGAGTAACGTGTAAGACCTGGCAGGCTGGGTAATGATGCAGTTGTGATTGTGTGGGGGCATTTTGATGGATAAGAAGGCGACACATCGCGCAGGAGAGGTCAGAGGTCACCAGAGGCCCCACAGGGGGCACAGGGTTTAAGTCTAAGGGGTTCTGGAAGGAGATTACTCTCGTGCTTAGGGGAGCCATTTGGCGTGATGATACGAGAACAATTATGAGAGTGATGACTCCATTTTGATTTCTAAGAGTATCAACAAAGCTAGCTTCAAGACAAATCTCTCACCAAGAACCTTGAACTGTGATATTCTTGTCAAGGCAGTTGTAAAATATATTCATGTTCCTATTAGAACGATAACTGGATAACCAAGAATAAAATATCATTAATATCATTGCCATGTCAACACATTTGTTCCTTTTAATTGCTATGTTGTATCCTACCCAGACTGGGATGTTTCGCTTCGGGTCTATTGCTGTAATATGTCACATTTCTTTGTCAGGACATTTTTCAATACAAGAATACAACTCGTAAGATACATTCCTCAGAAGCAGCAAATTGGTGCTTCACTCTGAGCCACTAATAACTGAGATATCATTAATATATCAGAACGGATCATTTTCCATGAGCCTGATTGTTTCGGCGATTACGTTACAGACGAATTAATCATCGTTGACGTTTAATCGCTATTAATTGTCGCGGAGTTGGGGAACCGTGACAGATTACTCGATGGCCCTTGGATAATTTTTTCTAAAGATTACTAACTGGAACGTTCCTTTTTTGTCCTAATGGCTTGATTTTCATAATGATCTGATGCAATCTCACTCGGGACTTTATTCGGTGACTGCGCAATTCATTGGAATTTGAAGAAGACAAGCCGTGTCGCTAAGAAAGATATATGTTGGAAAGAATGGGATCAATTCGAATCTTCTTTAGTTCTTTGGAATGATTACATTCCGAAAGAACTTTCATAAGAAGGGGGTTTTAGTGAGAACATTCTTTCAAGTTTCATGAGACTAAAGCTTCCAATTGTGTTCGTTTCAAAGTTGTCATGAAACGTGGCCGAAGTAGCGTGTTTCATCAAGAAATCGTAAATATTGCTTAAAATCCCAAATAACTACTTGAGTCAACTTCTTCTGCAGTTAATTGAGGCCTAGCTTTTTCTGATGAAAGCCTTGCAATCATGGCCATAAAAGCAAATTTGGAAAAGAAGATTTTATCATCACCTTGGCTCCGCTTCCTCTTCAGCCTCTTTCTGAGCACGCTGGTCAAAGGTCAATAAAATCTCGTGTGTGAGTTATCGCGAGATCTCGCTGAGAATGAGAACACACGTTACTTTCCTCCCCGGAAGATTCATTCCTTGCAGAAAATCCCCAATTTGGAATTTTCTTAGCTTAGGCGTCCTGATGTGGTGGCTGCTGCTGCTGCTGCTGTTGTATGGAGTCAGGATGATGTGTTGGGATGGGAGGAGGAGGGGGGTAGACAGAGACAGAGAAGGGGGTGGGGGGTACATCATGATCCCCTAGGTTGATATTACCAGAGGTAGGGGGGCCAGAGCAGGTTGTTGTTAAGGGGGTCAGAATCAGAATCTCCAGAAATTCCTCAATAAAAATGAATGGGGAGGGGGGTCACACGAATCAGACTCACACAGTACCTGATTCATAAAGACATGATGAAGTGATGGGAAACACTTGCATCCATAACATCAAAGGTCTAAGGGATGGATCCAGAAGCTGCTGCTGCTGCAGCAACCCTACAAAATATCTGCAATGGGGTTTGACAAAGACACTCCTTTCTTCCTATTTGTGTTATAGCAAAGAGGGCAGAAAATCAAAGCTTCACAGAGAAACATGTCACATGTGAGTTTTTTTGTAAGCTACACATGGTAACATTATCAGCAATGTTCATGTGAGATTTTCTGCCACATTAGACATCAAGAAAAGCGAATCCCAACTGAAGCCAGTACATTAATGGAACCCCTGGACAGCAGCTGTATGGGTTGGGGATATCTTATGATGAATTATGAATTAATACCATGGGATTGGAGTCCATGGGTTATGATATCAAACCGGCTATATAACGTATAGCTCGTGTACCGTATTACTCATAATCATTCATTATTTACATTTGTAAAATTACATATCAAGCACATGGCCAATTAAGCCACGTGTGTTTTCCATGCGTTTCGATAAACGCATGGAAAACGCATGGTTTTTGCCTCATTATAATCAGCTAAAAACATGCATATCCTTCTCATGGAAAATGCATGTGGCACATTTAGCCAGGTAGATTGTGAGTTTACTGATAAAACATGCCTTGATTAAATAATATTGAACGTATTACAGCATTAATCTAAAGTTTAATGGGCTGTTCAGAAAATGTATACAGTTATCAATATGCATAGATAATACACAATAATCATTCAATGCATAGTCATTTTGAAGACGTCATCAGTTAATCAGAATACAATGGAACAGTTAATATATCAATAACATGATACTGTCAAACTAATTGTTCTCTGAAGTGAGGCTCAATATAATTGCACCTCATCCCAGGAATGTATTGTTTTCGAACAGTGTGTACATTTTGTAACACAATAACATCAGGAACACATTTGCAAAATGATGTTTCCAAAATATTAATAGAGATAAATGAGACCTACATGTGTGCATGTGGCATAGGTATCATGACACGGGGATAATAAGCCTCACGTTTCTGCTCTAAGCTCTCTTCTGTTTGAAGTAATGGATAAGAATGCAATTTGATATCTCCATTCTTGCTAATAAGGTGGTGCATATGGAAACTGTAACTGTTGCTTTCAGACAGAAAGGAGCTTCAAGAATGCCCATGTAAATACAACATGATTTTCAAATGGTGTTGTAATGATTCCAGGGGATGTTAAATGCTTAATTGGTAAACTGGACGAAAATACATTTATTCTAGATCCTAGCTCTCACTGCTATCAAAATGATTAAAAATGTACCTAATTGAAGTACCATATGCTTTAATTGAAAGCAATTATGTATATATACACCAATTTATATTCAAAGGTGTACCAATAAGTACGAATAAAGATGGTAATAATAATATTATCATTTTCAGATGGTGTGAAAATAAGTAGATTAGTTGAAAGGCCGCCTATACCATGTATACTGGTAAGTACAAAGTAAATGTTTTTTTTATTAAAAGTTTCCTATATTTTTATGCCAAATAGTCATCAGGTTTCCATGTGCGAAACATGCCAAACAGTGATCTAACATTATTGATGCTGCTGGTTCACCTTTTGAGCCAAACTTCAAAGTCACCCTTTGCTCCTGGAGTCATGCATCATCATCCAACATCATCTAATATATTGATTGCACAATATGAAGCTTCTGACATATGCTCCAGCTCTCTTGCTCCTGCACATTGTACGAATCTATCCGCAATTTTGACACTTTTTTGGCAGGTATTCAATAACAATCAAGTTGAACTGCACTTTCAATTTGATACATTAGTTAAGAAAGTCGTGAAATGCAGGCCCATCAGTCATAAAATCGGATCATCGAGGACAATCCGTCTTCATTTCAACCATAATGGGAAATTTGCAAAAAGCAATGAAAGCATGAAGCGAAAGTTGTGTCAGGCACGACACGAGATTGGATTCCGAGCGAACACCGTAGCGGCTCCAAAGAGAGGAGGGGAGTTCAGATCTGACTTCCTTTGGCGCTGCTGACTTTCTTCTTTGAATGCATGGAATCTTGTCATTTTCCTGGCTGTTATGTTCTCACAGATTTGTGCTCGTATATCTGCTGGCTCGTGTAGCCGCGTCGATACATTTTGAGAGTCTGACATGTCGCATTCTCTTTGTCCGTCTGTCTTCATTATGTATGTCTGTTTTCATTTGTGAAATTCATACAGCAAATGGCTGATGTTATGGAAGTTGAAGGCATTTATATCTCTGTTTCATTACTTTCTGTGTCTCGATGTATCAGTTATATTCTTTACTGTCTGTGGCCCAATGAATGCCTCTAGCTTTTTTTGTATTGTGTCACTTAAGACTCAGTTCTTGTATCCTGCCATTTATTGGTTCTATCTCTCATCACTCCCTATGCATCTAACTCTGTCTGTCCACCTGTGTTGCTGTCTCTGTCCATCTTCATCACTCTGTGTATCTGTCTCCTCCACTCTCGTATGAGTCGCCGCTGCCATATTCGAAGAGACAGCGGAGTAAAGAGCTTGCATCGGTTCTGTCAGTCTTAAGCCAGCCTTACTCACATAACACTTGGACTTGCATATCCGAGCTGTGGCAACTCTGTTAGCCAGCCTAGCCCGAGTTGGCGCCGGATCTTCTTGCACCAATTACAGAGGAAAATGCCGAAGCAGGCCAGAGCGGCGCTCTAAGAAATTACATAATATGCCAACGAATTATGTAATATAGCTGCCTTTTGGTGAGCGCCATCTCTGCGAAATGCATACAGCAAATGGCTAATGTTATGGAAGATGAAGGCATCCCATACATACATAAAAGAGCAAGGCAAGTAACTCAAGAATGTGAAGCCTTCCTGATTCCTTTTGATGGGCAAGATTCGTGTTTCATATGAGCAGGAATTAGACGGGCACATGTGTGCTTTTGGCAAAGGTGTTAAGAAAAGAAAAGTAGAGGATACGTAATCAAGCCATTATCCTCACTCATGTCACTTGTGTGCTTGTTTGTTTCCTTGCATGGTTTCTTGCTTGTTTGTATGAATTCTGCTCGCATCTTGGATGTTTCATTACGGATAACTGTAAATCATTCATTGCTCTAATCGCAATCCGCACCAAAAGAATATCGGATGGTGTGTCATGATAGAAACCAACATAAAATACTGTTGAGATGTTACATTCCTTTATTCATGAACCCAAGTGCCAGACTAAAAGGTCTTTTCAGTTCTTTCAGAAAATATCAAATGACCTTGTTCACTGAAGTAGATGCCCTATCCGAGCAGGAACAAACGATATCGTCAACTCTCATAAGCGATGACAAAGGACTGAAACCTCTTGGAATCACAAGGGAAGAGAATGCCACACTGCACATTGCATCTAATAATGCATAATAGTGGCAGAGAGAGATACTAATGACAGGCAACTACAATATTCAGATGAAAAGTACTTTCATTACTTGGCAAAACCTCTAACTCAGCTACTGCATTGTGATAATGTAGCAAGATGAGACAGGAAACAAAAGACACAGGTTTATGAGAACTGTCTCATGTGAACCCTATCAGAAACACAAAAGAAATTTTCCTATGCCCCAGCAATGCAGAATAAGCATCCAACAGAAATGTGATGAAACAGAATGGCATAATAAATGAAAGACAACTTTTTTATGCAGAATGGAAAACTGTCGTAACACATAATGCATTTGGGAGGTAAGTGCCTTGCATTTGTTTCTATTAAGAAGCATTTCTACCCATCTGCCAGTGTCCTGACCTCTCACATAGCTCCTCATGAAGTTGAAAGACATCTGCCAAGAAAATGATGGAGCTAGTGGTGTCTTTCTGTCTGTTATCACGTCTTGCCCAGACCACGTGTGAGCAGAATATAGAGGAGGACTCCCAGCAATACATTACAGGTCCCACAGAGAGACTTGCTCTGATGGTACTGAGTCTAGAGTTACTGCCTTCATAAGTAGTATCACCACCCCTTCAACAGTAGGTAGTAACTTAAAATGCTATACATTCCAAATGAGTCATTTTGATTCTGGGCAAACCGATGGTGAAATTAAAATTCTAGGCATTTTGCAATTGTTTTTTTTTTAACCTCAAATCTGATAACTGTTAGGTCTAATTGTGTCCTGTTGTCACATACCTTAACTCTGCTTTTTGTTTCTTTAATATTCTTTCATTGTCTATATAAGAAACGATAAAAGTCATTAAATAAGATGATAGATTGCATCGTCAATGCACACATTGCGTGTAACTATTACAAATACATCATATTCCATTCTCATCCTTGCACCTATTCCAACTAACCTTGTGGGTAAGGATGCATTAAATCTAAGTTTCTGCATCACATACTTAGGTCTTATCACATCACCGTACACTGTCCCACTCAGTATGAAATGCAACATGATGTTGCTGCTCCGTGGATATCTACAGCCAGGGTATCCTTCGCGGATGATGCTGGTGATGAAATTTGACGAGACGGTATGACTCCCTCATTAGCCAAGCGTCATAAATCTTTTAACGCTCTTACCTTTCGAGTCTCATATCACAAGGCTACTGGGGAAGTCGTTTGTTTCTATTTCTGAGTACTTATCGTACACTTTATCTTTTGGGAATATGGACAGATAAATGACCAAAACCGACAGCCGACGACGGAAAACCTCACCCGAGATTACCCCAGATTAGATGCATCATCTCTCCATGCTACCAAGTAGATCCTGATATGAACAAGTTACTGAGAGTCTCTAGTATTACATTAGTTAAGCCTGCTCACATGCAAGGCATGCTTTAGCAGTAAATCTGTCATCCAAACTCAGGGTTAGGAGAACAAGTGCAGCAGTTAATCGTATTAGTTGAATGATTTATTCCCCCTGTATCTTCTCCACCTCATGCTTAAACTGTATTCAGTTTCTCTATATTAAGTATCTCTATGTACTTCCTCTACCTTCCTTCACTACATTTAATTGTCATTTGAACTTAGTGCATTGCAATTTCCAGATGAGATAATTTCGAAGGTGCAGCATCACGATTCCTCATAAGCAATATTTTGAATTTCTTCGGTTTTAATTCTTCCAGGCATCTTATAATATCTGAAATAGATTACCAATAACAGACACTTGCTATATCCCATCCCCTTAATATCTACAATATATAGTTGAGAATCTCTGCCTTATGTATAAGCCAGTCCCTGAATATGATGTTTCACTAGTGCATTACTGTATCAGATATTACTTTCCGCACTGTTCTCTAAGTCCATTTATGTCGACTATTGGTTCTTCTTTATCTAATTCCGAAGCATTTTTCTTCCTTTCTTTTTCTTTTATTCTGTTTTGTGATGTCCTTTCTCTTTATTTATGTCCTCATTGCTCTTCCAGAATGTTTCTGTTGAATTTCTTTTCTGTTTTTACCCTCCTTTACTCATCTCATCAGCTTCATCAGAATGTCACAGTAGTTGGAATCCCAAACAAATGCTAAACAATGCTGGTCACATCCTAAACAAGGCCCTTTATTGTAGTAACAATGGGTAGATGTAAGGAGACAGCAGTGACAGATGCATAGGTGCACAAAGCAGCGGATAAAGGTGTATCCAAGGGTGCATCCTTGAAGCCTCAACTATATGACAGCTACTAGGCCCTGATGCATTAATCAGTCACTGGAGGTAGGTAATTCACTCTCATATGGTGTGCAAGTATCCACTGCCTTGTAGGACAACCTAGGACAGCCTTGGCCCAAGGTGGGACCAGCGTAAGAGCCGCGAAGGTTGTAGCTGTCAGGGGAAGAGTGATTGGTACTAGGATCACCAGGATTCCAACATACTGGTAAAGCAGCTCCAAAAAGAAGGAGAGGAGGAGGAGGAGGGAAGGTCTTCTCTTAATGGCTCATCTGATGACTTCCCAACCTCTTTCACCTCTTTTATCATCTCTCGTGTCTTCAGTTCATTGGAATAGCACAAATACACGACCCGATTAAGAGTTACGGTGATGTCTAGTTCCTTCCTAAAAGGCTCGGCTCAAGTCAAAGCCAAGTACACGGCTTAGAGAGAGTCGCATGAGACTAAATGAGAGCATTACTAAGCTAAAAGAAAGTACAGGAGAGCATGAAGTGTTATGCACTAGACCTATCTAATGGACGTTTGATAGATTTTCAACCTACTTAAAAATTACAAAAGGACAGATAATTTGTTTATCGAAGTTCTCAAATAGCACAATAATCAGTCACAGAAAACAAATGGACTGATAATTCATTTATCTAAATTCTCCAAAAAACACAGTTGTCTGATTTATGTGTGTAATACACTGTATACTGAACTTTCATTTCTTCATTTACATTCAAACCCAGAAATTCCATTCATGTTGATACACACAAAAAAGACATTTCACTACAAAGGACAGAAAAAGACCATTTAACTCCCAACAAAACTACAACAACACCATAACAATAGAAAAATCTTTTTTTTCTTTCCATTTTCTTCTCACTCTCCTACATTATGTTCCTGCTGCCTGGAATTGACAGATCTTGTTCGGTAACAATACCTCATATTTTGCCTTTCTTTGCCTTTCTTTGACTTGCCTTATCTGGATTCATTTGCTGCTGAGAATGACTGGTCCAAGGTCAAAGAGTCACAAAGCTGCTTTTTATTGTTGCTTTTATGGCAGCAGTTTGCAAGCTGAAGGAAATAACATTTAGGCTTGTTTTTTGCGTCGAAGGTCAATCGTGACCAACTGCCATAGGCTGTAACAAAGGATAATGATTGTGAAAAAACAGCTATGTTGTAAAAAGGCCTGGGAATTATCAGCAGGTGAAGAAATTAAAAAATACAGTTTGCTTTTCCATAATTTAGGATGGTTCTTTGCAGCTTTCTTTGTTAATCATCTTCATACTTTAAGATGCAACATTTGGGCACCAATATTTATACCTGGACTAGTAAGTTGAAGCTGTTGAACAGGGTTTAGAAATTTGCACAACTAATTAGGCTTTTGCACGAATAATGCATCAACTTTCATGCTGTTCTGAACTCCTGTGAACTTTTCGAAAGTTGAAAGATTGAGCAATTAGGTAGCAGACCTCATGGTGGGACAGTAATGAACACCAATGATTGTGTAGTACACCCCACAAGTTACAATGCCATCAAATACATCCCACTAGTCTGAATGCCATAAATGCCATAGACAGTACAGCATGACAGGCTGCCATTCACCACTTCTCATGGCCATAAACCGGCAGGTGTTTGGCTAAGCCAGGTCAGTGTTAATTGGAGTATACATAATTCAAGAGGGGATGAGCTGCAACTTTGACACCACAGCAAATGTCAGCACACACTTGCCTTTCACTACTAAGCAGACATCAATAGCAGAGTGTTATAAGCATTGTTGCTACTATTGGTGTATTAGTTGCGGCTGTCATAATAATGAATGTTCAAGTAAGCTGCCTGAACTTGTGCTAATTGTAAGGAATGAGTCATTCGTGCTGAGAATGTACTTTTACCAGACAATTTCAATGTAATTGTTCATGTGAAGCTGAAAACGTGTGAAAAGGTCACAGTTCAAGATATGAATTATTTGTGTATATAGTAAACACGTGTCATTCATGAACAAGCTATTAGCAACAACACTTCAATGTGACAATAATCAATAACACGTATGCATATTTTAGGCTACCAATCTATGGAGTTTCAAAATGTACTGCCCAGTAGTAACTTAAATACATATTTTCATCTTGTAAAGAGGATTTAAAACGTTTTAAAAACAGGGTTATACCATAGTTTTTAGTTCAGGGTGTTGGCAAGAGAATCTATGAATGTTCGAAATAAGACTAAAAAGAGTATTTATAGTTACCTTGGAAACTAGCCAAAATGTTTGGCATTTCAGTGAGTGGAGATAAAAGAGATGTAAAGGTAGAAACATGAACATGCCAAGATATTGTCTACATTTAATTGTTTATGCTTCAAAGCAATGTAACAAAATCTCTGGACTGATATTCATGACATAATTTTCTTGGTGTTTATTCTACTCATGACTGATATTTTGTCCACAATGTAACTTGTCTATGTGTATAGCAGTTATGCTGGTAATCATCATCAATTTTAACACAGTCATCACCATAGTCATCATCACCATCATGTCCTTGTTGCAGCAGCCCAACCTGACTTCCAACCCTCCAGCCAAGCCTAGCAGCCAAGCAAAGCCTAGCAGCCAACCCCAGCAGCCAATCCTAGCATTCAGTCCTAGCCACCCAGGCCATTGTGATGTCAGTTTTAATGGACACTTGATTACTTTCCTATCCAATTTCATTGGCAACTGCCATCAATTATAGATGAACACACACGCTGATTTCGCTCTCTCATGATTGTAAGTTAAAACTGTGCAGCTTGTGTGATCACTGTACACATTGTAGAATGATGCATTGTAAATGTACTTACAGTATTACAAGTACAATTGGCATATGTTCAAACACAATAGCCCTGCAGCTGGCATCATACAATGTGATTTATGGGCATCAGAGGTGTGTTACAATGCCCAATACAATTCCAATGCATTAGCTGATGTCAGTTATACAATACACACTGACAGATTAGGGCCTGTAAATATAAGGCATCGAATCTCACAGAACAATTAAATATCCTGGAGTCTATCAAGAAGTTTCTGTGTAAGTTGAACACTGTTTATCAGTGCCACATTTTGACACATAGTAGAACTAAAACACCATGAATTTCAATGATTATCAATTCTCAACATAAACACAAATTGTGTTAAAATCCCAGACTTGCCCAGTCTAATTACAGCAGCAGCAGAATGCCATAAATACAGATAAATCTCTAATATAACTGCCTCGAAACAACTATGCCCTCTGCACAATATCTGCCTGTTCTTGGTGTGGTAACAGTAAACCAACCTTGCAGCAGCTACAATTATGCCATTTACTATCATTATGGGCATTTCATCTGTTTGGCATTCCACATGCACGTCCTGACCATATCATGGGGACATTCCATATCGATTATGTAACCATGGTACCCCAAGAAGAGACACAGTGACCAAAAGATGCCCGGATGAAGACGAGTGGCCCCCAAAATGTCAATACAGGCATATTGTGGTTTCAAGTGAAAAAGCTCTCCCCCGGCTAACTGCAAGTTACGGGATGACAGGGTGTCTAGTGCTGAGCTCTGACGTCATCCTTTATCCTACCAGTGCATTGCGTCACATCTTGTCACATCTTCTCATGTCATGTCATGATATCCTCTATGACATCATATTATGACATTTTATTTAATATTTATCCCATTGGGTCAAACTGTGCAATTGCATTGGATGTAAAATATCACATTTGTTCAGAAGTAAAGTAATCCTTTGTAAACAATGTCCTATCTTATCCTATCCTTTCACATCATATCCTATCCTATCCTACTCTACCCTATCCTATCCTACTCTACCCTATCCTATCCTATCCTATCCTATCCTATTACAAGAGCGGTTCCACAACAACTGAATAATGAATTCTGTTGATATCATAACTCATATTGTATCTATCCTATCCTGTCTCATACTATCCTATCTTATCCTATCCCATTCTATCTTATCCTATATTTGATAACATTAAAAACAAACCACTCTTATGTGTCTGTTAACAAACTGAAAACACTTTGGGTACTTCTACAACACTTTTTTTTTCATTTGGCTGTAATCAAAGTGGCTGTTAGTGGAGTGTTTAGATGATAGCATTTAATTAATAATGAACCTCTCATGAATTACTAAGTGATGCCAGAGAGGGGTTTTTGTGTGTGTCACTAGCAACGGAGAACAATTGAGTAGTTGTTCGCACATCGTCGCTGACAAAGCTTGCAGCACGCCATCTCTGAATCAAGGCCATTTTCAATGCCTGGAAATGTGCCCTTAATGTGAATTGAACATTTGTGTTCAGTTGGAAACTAAGCGCCGATTGTGTTAGAGAGTAACACATTACACTCACATCAACACTTTGTGTGTCATACAGTAACATTTCACAGCAAAACTCTTGAATTTCCAACCGTGATGTATAGCAGTCTAAGTGACTTTGTGAAGTGTGGGGTGGTGGATGGAACATTGTGGTGCTTTGAGGGTGCATAACGCTAACTTTAAAAGTTAAATGTGTAAGTTAAAGGGACAATAGTTCTATGTAACATGCCATTAAGGTGTAGACCATACATACTAACAGGTTTATACAATCTTAGAAAGGGTGGGGGCCTGGCTCAGAGGTAGCGCTCTGGGCTTCCAACCACTGGGTCCCTGGTTCAAGTCCCGGTCGAGCCTAAGTTGGATGGCTGTTTCATCCTTCATCTCATTGCCATGGTCCCCGCCTGTCCTAATTAGCCCTAATCACACACACACACAATCTTAGAAATATCTGAAAACTAACCAAGTTAAGAGTAGTTACTTCAGCATACTAGCTAAAGTGAACCCCCGCCATTGCGAACACCTCAGTAAAAGTCAATTATGCTAAGGCCTAAAATGTACAATATCAAATGTTTCAAATTAAGACCACCTCGATATTAAGACCACTTCAGTGATTCCCAAGTGTGGCTGTTATAATTAATATGGAAATTTCATCGAGTAGTCTAACAACAGGTCAGTGTAACAATGTTCATGACTCTCAACAAGACAGTGTTTTATGGTGTGCCAAATGAGATCTTATGACTCACTTTAAAATAGAATGAAATATCAATGAGTTTTTGCCTTTGTTATTTCAAAATACATGGAACATTGCCATAAATCAAAGCTGTTCATCATTTTGATGATCTCCATTGTGACAGAGCTTCAATACACCACAGCTGGGTATCCATTTTATGCTTTGTTTTAGGACATAAAGTCTCAGTGCAAGTTTTATCCATCGCATTTGAAAGCAATTGACAAGTGATTACTTAAAGTATGGCCACTTTAATTGCAATAGATAACTGGTTAACTGGTATACTATCCAACTTTAATTGCGATATATTACTGTTTAACTGGTATGCTGTCCAATCGCTGTCAATGGTATAAAGTAATTACAGTAAATCATTCACGACTGTTGCTAAGTAAGTGACTGTACCATTTAGTAAGTTCTGTGTAAGTACTGTGAGGTAAGTTACTGACAGTAGAATCAGATGTTTTATGCTAATAATTTAATGTCGCGTACAGATAATAATATAACGGGCTAGTATTAAAGGTAATTTTATCACTCATATCAGTGATTCCAAAAAGCATGAATTAATTCACAATGTAACTACAGCGTTGGTAATCGGTTGCCAAGGTAACAAAGTGAAATTAAACAGCACTTACCAGTTAATGATGAAAAGCTGAGTCTTCGGGATGACTTTGAGACGATATTCTGTTCTCTTGGTATCCTAGGATGAGTCTGTAACAGGTCAAAACACGTGGGTTTCAGTCAAAACAACTCCCGAGTTGTGACAATGGAACAGTTTGCACACAACAACAGTGTGACAACCCTCTGTGACAGTGTGTCGAAGTGTGATTAAGTGAAGTTAAACTCTTCAGAGATGCTGGGTGACGATTTGAAAATGATGATATCAGGCAAACCTACGGACTGGATGCCGGTATAGAGCGATTCACTTCCGCAGCTTTGCTGAATCTGTAGTAGAATGATTTCACATGCGTTGGCCGATTCCTATTATACAGTCGGCGCCACTGAATTTTCCAGCAGCCGCCCGGAAAGGGGAGGTGCACAAATTCTCAGTGCGTTGGCGAGCTCAACATCAATGAAAGAGGGCGGCCCTAGATGATGCTGTGAACAGCAGCAGCAGCAGCAGCATCATTATAACGTCATCATCATTAACATCGTCACCATCATCTACAGAAATGTCAGCTTTTATTTAGCGACATCTTCGTCACAAAGTTTAAGTTAGCTAGATCGATTGATGATTGACATCACAACTGTCCTCAATTCGAAGCGAATAAAACTTTTAACTCAATCTCAGATCAGCTGCTGAGACTACAAATATCTTACAATTATTAAATATATATATTAACGAGATAATTGACAATTGATTTAAAGATTAGTTATATTAAACTGACATTATAAAATATGTATTTATCAACAGCAATGACAAAGAACACAAAAATTGTGATAATCAAAACTAAATTGTCTTCTAATTATTTCCTTGTTGTTATTGTCCTATATGTCTGTAAACATGGCTATGTTATTTGTATACATTATATAACATGTGATCTGATGAATCATTTTATTCCAGATATTTATCAGCTGTGCCACGTTACATAAAGTTTCCACTGGAAATTGTAAACATGCTGGGGGAGTTCTTTTTACACAAGTAAACAAATTTCATTCTGATGACTCGCAGGAAAGTGTTGTTGTTTTTGCTAACCTGAATCTTTACTTTATTGCATTAGATCTAAATATAGTCAAAATCCCTTCCTTGCCAGACTATGCTAATGAGCGTTACGAGAAGCGCACTACGTTGCCACCCATGCCCTTATAAGGGATGTCACAACATCATGAGCCATTGACGGGGGGCATATTCATAATATATACAGCTACGTGCGTCTGGCTGGGGGGGGGGGTGGGGTTGCCTACCTGTGGAACCGGCAACTTCCGACGGAAGTGGGCTATTTTTAGCACCAGCCAGAGACAGGTATTCACTGTAGGCAGTCTATCGTCCGCAGAATATGGTGGCTTCGACGCGGCATGGAAAGAAACGTGATACTCCAAATTACTGTTTTCTTCCACAATATTCGCTGGGCCAGGTAGATGGCTCACGTTTCAGGACCAAATACCAAGTCAGCAAGATTGCGAGATATAAATAAAACATGGCAGGCATCAAATCCGTCATTATCCATCATAACATTGCAAATTGTTTTAACCATCCCTACAATTTAGCTTAGATTCGAAAGTTCCTGATGTAGCAAAATTATAACTTCCTGATGTAACAGAATTCTCAATGCAAATGGTAGATAGATATATAGATAGATAGATAGATAGATAGATAGATAGATAGATAGATAGATAGATAAATAGATAGACAGATAGATCGATAGATAGGCACATAGATAGATAGATAGATAGATAGATAGGCAGATAGATAGATAGATAGATAGATAGATAGGCAGATAGATAGATAAATAGATAGATAGATAGACAGATAGGCAGATAGATAGATAGATAGATAGATAGATAGTATAGATAGATAGTATAGATAGGCAGATATATAGATAGATAGATAGATAGATAGATATCCAGACAGCTAGCTAGACAGACAGACAGACACCATTGCATTTTAAGTGCACTAGTTCCCCTTTAAGTATGATACTCGTCTTGGCTCGCATCCATATAACTGATCCTATGCTGATGTCGGTTTGCACGTCGCTGGGTCCAAAACAAAGTCATTGTCTAATGCCTTCGCACTGCATCTACCGCAGTGTGCACTGCTTTCAAATGCTTCTCCCTTTATGCCTGAGTATTGCACTTAAAAAGTGCTCATAAAACTGTAAATATGATGCGCTATATTGAATTTTGTTGTGCACTAGTGATATGATACTAAAACTTCCATATTTTAGTCTCATTAATGATTGATTGTCTCTATATTAAATTTACCTGTTAAATGAATTTGGCCTGAGTATCAAGCATAGAATACTTTGTTGGATATTCAATTTGTACCGTGTTTATACGATATAACCTCGGCTTAAGGACACTTCATTAAAACAACCACCTCTCAATTAAAGCAATAAACGTCCATTGGACATGTATATGAGCTGTTAAAATTAAATTAAATACTCAATAGCTACTGATAAATATGACTAATAATCATGCAAATAATCCAAATGGAAGCTATTTCAAGACCTCATTATTATGGCCACCTCACTATTAAGACCACCTCACTATTGAGACCACCTCACATTTAAGACCACCTTCCAATAAGATCACCTCACTATTAAGACCACATCACTATTGAGACAACCTCACTATTGAGACCACCTCACATTTAAGACCACCTTCCAATAAGATCACCTCACTATTAAGACCACCTTACTATTAAGATCACCTCACTGTTATGACCATTGACATTGCACTAAGAATTATCTTCATAGTGAGATTGTACTGAGTATTACACACGAACAGAGCATCTGTAAAGGGTGATATCCACCCCTCCCCATTTTACCCCTTTTGTCTGGTGCATCAACCACCCCGAACCCCCTCCCTTTCCACCCCCCCCCCCCCCTTTCAAATATAAGGCAATTATCTCAACCCTTCGCACATAATAATTTTTGCTGGGGGCAAAATTTTCCCAAGGATCAGGACGTAAGCACATGAAACTGTCCCCGTGTGAGCAGTCCATGACTAGAGAAAAGATCTATAATAATCTTCGATCATAAATCAAAGGGGAAATAAAACTGACAGGGTTTTGACATGCAAAGATCCTGTGTGATCACAGGGAAATACAGAGATGCAGGGATCCTGCATCATACTGCAAAATAGCTATGATCAAAAACAATTGCATCCCAAGTCACTGATTGAGAAAGATCATAGAGCCTGTATCATAATATCAAAGATCATATCTTACATAGTATGATGCTGGTAATGCTGTGACTGTAGACTGTGTGTCTATAGTCAATATCACTATGGACTATGTATGGACTATGTATGAACATAACAAATGATGTAGATGACTACAGACTATGTGACAATGGTATGTGTGGTATAGTGCTCCTTCTGTGACTGTGGCCATAAAAACTATGATCTTGAGACTATGGTCTGCACTACTATGAGCTTGTGACTGTGAACTGTGTGACTACGGCCTGTGTGATAGTGTTCATGTGAAAATAAACTATGACTATTGGGCTATGTAACCATAGTTATTTTTAATAGTTGACTATGATTATAGTCAATTTAATCATATTCTGTGTGATTATGGATTTTTTTAATACAGTTTTTTGTCCTGGATTCATCATTGCCAAAGCACTTGAATGGAAACTTTGCCAATTATGAGAGATCTTGATTGTCTGAGCATATGTATTATTCTATTTCAACTTGATATAATTAGGCAGATATACATATACCTTCACTAATATTGTTACATCACCATTTAGCAAAACTTCATAATTAATAATGACTATTATAACTTCTGCAACAGTTTAACGATATATCGCCATTTAGCAATTTCCTAATCATCTTGAAAGTCTTATTGATAGACTAGACATAGTTGATGATGCTGTAAGACTCTAGACTGAGAGGATTGCATGACGCTTAGCATCATTTTTGCTGGGTGTCCAATCTGCCTCCACTTCTAGTGCTTCATCTTGAGATGCTGAATGTTGCTGAGGCTGGGAATAGCAGGATGTGGTGCTAGGGGATTCAGCAAGGAGTCATTCTGAGGTAAGGACTGCCACCACAATGCAGTGAGACCCTGCCTTAAGAACACCTCACCATTCAGATTACATCACCTCACTATTAAGACTGCATAGCTATTAAGACCACCTCACTTTTAAGACCACCTCACCATTAAGATCACCTCTCTATTGAGATCACCTACTATTGAGACCACTTCACTATTGAGACCACCTCACTATTAAGATCACCTCACTATTGAGACCACCTCACTATTAAGATCACCTCACTATTGAGACCAACTCACTATTGAGACCACCTCATTATTAAGGCCACCTCTCTATTGAGAACACCTTATTATTGAGACCACCTAATTATTAAGATCACCTCACTATTAAGACCACCTCACTATTAACATCACCTCACTGTTACGACAACCTCACTATTAAGACCACCTCACTTTTAAGACCACCTCACCATTAAGACCACCTCACCATTAAGACCACCTCACTATTAAAACCACTTCTCTACTAAGTCCACCATAAGACAATGACACTGTTAAGATTAATAAGACCACCTCGCTATAACGGACACCTCAAGATTAGGAAAACCTCATTATTAAGACCACCTCACTGGTAAGACCACATCATTATCAAGATCAAATCACTAATAAAACCACCGAAATTTGGACCTAGTGTTTTATATATGTATCACTCGCCATTAATGCTAACTCACCACTAAGACCACCTCACTATTAGGACCACTTCATTATCAGGACCACCTCACCATTAAAACCAGAAAACCTTACCACTAATGGTCTAAATGAATAAGCCTACAAATATCTAATTATATTGATTGGTCCATAACTGTTATAATGGAAGAACACTGGCGTATTAATTGTCTATTCATTAATAATATATCAATCTGTCTTTAAACTCTGTCTTGTTCATTAATGGATAAAATGCATAATTTATGTGTACATTACGTTAACAGAGTATTCGACATTTGAAAAATATCTGACAATTGGGGCGTAAGACAAGTTACACCATAATAGTGATTGCAAAAATATGACCATTAATTTCAATACAGTAGTGGCAATAAGTTGTGCCACACTAGATACATTTTGCATCCAAATCAATTTGCATCAATTGTTTATATGACACAGAAAGTGTAATAACTGTACTTTGACAATCAAGAGCAGTCTAATTAAGGCAAAGGTCATAAACCTTATTTAAGTTCACTGGCAAACTTATCCTTACATAGGTAGGCAATAACTTAATTTAGAAATTACGTTAACAACAAAATCTTGTTCTGCAGACTAATTTTTCTACCACTCTACAATATATTCATACATGAATTCACTATACCATATAACTTTAGAATATACACATATGGACTCGGACAAACCGGATATAGCCTAGGTCACCTAGTTTTTTACTATACTGTATCTCTGTCCCTACTTAACACAGCTTTTCCATATTCATAGCACTCACAAAAAAGATTGAATCATTCTGACCTTTCGTGTATGTTCAACACATACCAAGCTGTACTCCGGGGAGTTTTTCCACTGACACACATATGCAGTGCCTGAGTTACAGTAAGTTCCAGCCAGATAAAAACTTTGCCAGTACAAAATTTAGGGAGGGGATTCTTACATTATTATCGTTGTAATAATTACGTAGAATCCCGCTTCAATTTTCTCTTGATTCTGAGATCATGATGTCAGTTTTCTCCTGTGCTTGCACTATTAATTACATGTTTCATTTTATAAATAAACAAAACAATACTCAGGCCAAACAAGATAGCATTGTAAAAGCCTCTCTGACATAACTAAGACTTAAACAAAACAGTTTAGTAGTTATCAGTTTGTTTGACCAAATCCCTCTTCAATGGCCAATCATCGTGGCCACAGAAATATTGATGGAAAATACCAAAAAGTAACTCAAATTTATATATTTATTAATCATAAACACGGGGTTTTACTTACAATACTGCTAATATATTTCTGTCCATCTTTTCTGCTACGTGATATTGTGACTGTTAGGGTTTAGCCACTTAGCTATAGGTAAAGTAAGACTAGAATAGACTAGACTAGACAAGAATAGAATAGAATGGAATAGAATAGAATTGAATTGAATACAATACAATAGAATAGAATAAACTAGAATAGAATAGAATATAATTGACTAGAATATAATAGAATAGACTAGAATTGACTATAATTACTATAATAGACTAGACTAGACTAGACTAGACTAGAATAGAATAGAATAGAATAGAAGAGAAGAGAAGAGAATATAATAGAATAGAAGAGAATATAATATAATATAATTGAATAGAATTGAATAGAATTGAATAGAATTGAATAGAATAAACTAGACTAGACTAGAATAGAATAGAATAAACTAGAATAGAATAGACAATATATAATAGACTAGAGTAGACTAGACTAGACTAGAATAGACTAGAATAGAATAAAATAGAATATAATGTAATAAACTGGAATAGAATAGACAGAATATAATATAATAGACTAGAATAGACTAGAATAAACTAGAGTAGAGTAGAGTAGAGTAGAGTAGAGTAGAGTAGAGTAGAGTAGAGTAGAGTAGAGTAGAGTAGAGTAGAGTAGACTAGACTAG
>OW028578.1:42191178-42193678 GCA_932294295.1 Alitta virens
TGACGCCGGACCTTTCCCCCAACCCCCCGTGAGGGAGGAGAGGGGTTTGGATCGCGGCGCGGCCGGTCGAGATGGTCGAGCTGAATACCGGGGGCAGACTTTGCGGTCCTGTCCGTTTGCCCCTGAACGGTTTCACGTACTATTGAACTCTCTCTTCAAAGTTCTTTTCAACTTTCCCTCACGGTACTTGTTCGCTATCGGACTCGTGCCAGTATTTAGCCTTAGATGGAGTTTACCACCCACTTTGGGCTGCATTCTCAAGCAACCCGACTCTTAGGACAGCCGAGACGGCGGCCGGCCCGGCACCTGTAGAGGCCTGACACCCGCTATGGGAAAGGCCCCGATCAGGAGGACTCGGGTCCCGCAGACCGGCCGCAACGTTCGACGTCCCTAACGCCACAGTTCCCTCCCGGACAGGGGCCGGGGGGATTCAGCGCTGGGCTCTTCCCGCTTCACTCGCCGTTACTGAGGGAATCCTGGTTAGTTTCTTTTCCTCCGCTTACTGATATGCTTAAGTTCAGCGGGTAGTCCCGTCTGATCTCAGGTCGAGATTTTTGCCAACCGAACCGGAGTAGTTACTCTCTGTCGATCGGTCTGAGGTTTTCGCTACCCAACCGTGTCAATAAACGTTCACCTAGCCTCGAGACAGCTTTCAGACAGCATGGCGAGGGAGACGCGGGCTAGCTACACGATCCGAGCATGCGAACCTTAGACTGTAGAGCGTCACGTGAACCTACCTACCCAGACGGTTTAGACGGTAGGGTTTCCAGGAACCGTTCTACCCGACTCGCGGGGCGAGCCTTAGACGGTAGGGGGTCTCTGGAACCGTTTCTGCCCGACTCGCCAAGGCGAGACTTAGACGGCAGGATTTTTGCTGGGACTACCCGACTCGCAGGTCTGCGAGACTTAGACGGTAGAGTTTCAGGAATCTACCCGACTCTTCCCCACCACACCCCACGAGGGAGGGGGAGGGGGCAAGCCTTAGACGGTAGGCTTTCTGGAACCGTTCCCACCGGACTCGCCTTCTCCGAGCTAGAAGCAGGGAGGAAGGCAAGCCTTAGACGGTAGGGGTTTCAGGAAGCTACCCGACTCTCCCTGTGATGGGGGAGAGACTTAGACGGTAGGCTTTCTGGAACCGTTTTCCCAGACTTGGTGTACACAGTGTAGAGTCCGCGAGGTCTGAACTTGAGGCGACGGAGCTCTTTCACAAGAGCTGCGACTGCCCAAGGCGCTCAAGGCGGGGAGTCGGAATCGGACGGCGGAGAGGTCCAGGCCATCCGTCCTTCCCCCACACGTATAAGAGCGACGTCAGAATGCGTGTCGACCCTGAGACAGGCGTGGTCCCGGGAGTTACCCGAGACCGCAATGTGCGTTCAAGTCGTCGATGTTCAATGTGTCCTGCAATTCACATCACTTCTCGCAGCTGGCTGCGCTCTTCATCGACGCACGAGCCGAGTGATCCACCGCTCAGAGTTGTGTTCAGAGGTTTTCTCGTTACATGTATCTTTAGACTGACCGTTTGCAAAGCAAATTTGGTTCAGGCTGGCGAGACTTTACCCGCTTTCTGATGCTTCAGGGGGGCGGAAAGGCCGAAGAAGCCAGCCCACTCTTTAAAACCTCGCCTTTGGCAGGCTGGGTAGGTACCCCCCTAATCAGAATTAGACGCAGGAGTTTTTCCGTCCTCGCTCCACGGTCTCTGGGGACCGTCAGAAACTACATGGGTTCCACGGGGTGGGAATGGTCCCAGCCCCAAAAAAGTTTCTGGCCTTGGTTTGGTCACAGACGGACGCTTTAGGGGGGTGGAAAGGCCGAGGCAGCCAGCCCACTCTTTACAACCTGGCCTCGAAAGGCTTGGTAGGTACCCCCCTAATCAGACGCGTCCAGAATCAGATTTCGAGGCGACGGAGCTCGTTTGCTCCCCCCTGCCAAGAGTTGCCCAAGGGGGGAAGAACTGCGTCCCAGGCGGTCGAGCCAAGTCAGACCGACGTTTCGATAGTTGGTCACAGAGCAGGTGGGGTAGAACCCCACCCTTCCGTCAATTCCTTTGGTCTCAGAGCAGACGGACGCTTTAGGGGAGTGGAAAGGCCGAAGAAGCCAGCCCACGCTTTACAACCTGGGCCTCGAAAGGCCGCGAGGTACACCCCTAATCAGACGCGTCCTTCACCCACCCTTCCGTCAATTCCTTTGGTCTCAGAGCAGACGGACGCTTTAGGGGAGTGGAAAGGCCGAAGAAGCCAGCCCACGCTTTACAACCTGGGCCTCGAAAGGCCGCGAGGTACACCCCTAATCAGACGCGTCCTTCATTTTTTCGTCACCTGGTCTGTGGACCGTCTTCTGACACCTCTCAAAGAATTCGTTTTCCCTTCTTTGGTCCACCACGACAAAAAACAAAAGTTGGTTTTGAGGCAACGGAGGACTTACCGTAGTTGTACTTCGTAACTTCGCGCCTCCATTCCTCCTATCCGGTCTTTGCCTCGTGGTTTTCCCGACAATAGATGGG
>OW028578.1:42198678-42206178 GCA_932294295.1 Alitta virens
CGTCGTACTCAATGTCTAGTATTAAGAACGACATGACCCCCATATATAGCTCGACACATATCATGAGGTCATATCCATGTTCCTCACCAGGGGGGGCTAGGGCGGGCTCCAAGGGAACCTGGACCCAAAATTGGCTCCTCGCAGACTCCTGATGCGATCTCCCTACTGCCCCCCTCGAAAAAATCTCTTGCCGTGACGGATGCATCAGGCGACCATAAAACGACTATGTCCTCACGGGGGTGAAAAAAATTTTTTTTTTTGCAGCCCCCGGCAGACTGATACGATCTCCCTTCTGCCCCCCTCGAAAACAATTCTCGCCGTGACGGATGCATCTTTTTGCGGTGACGGATGCATCAGTTACCAACCACCCTACATATATAGCTCGTCACATATCATGAGGTCATATCCATGTCGACTAGAAGCGATCAGGGAGGCACCAGGGCGGTGCGTCGGGGAACCCCAGGGGCCCGCCGTCCAGAAACGATCACCCTTCTTCCCCCCTCGAAAAAAGTTGTTTAAAATATGTTCTCCATTTGAATGCCAGAAAGGTGCCTCCGGCAGCCCCCCGTCGATTCCGGTCAGGATCGCCCTTCTGCCCCCCTTTACAAAAAATTTCTCGCCGTGACGGATGCATCAGGCGACCAAAAAACGACTATGTCCTCACGGGGGTGAAAAAAATTTTTTTTTTTTTGGCCGTGAGAGATGCATCTTGTGGCCCCCCGCAGACTGATACGATCTCCCTTCTGCCCCCCTCGAAAAAATTTCTCGCCGTGACGGATGCATCAGGCGACCAAAAAACGACTATGTCCTCACGGGGGTGAAAAAAATTTTTTTTTTTTTTGGCCGTGAGAGATGCATCTTGTGGCCCCCCGCAGACTGATACGATCTCCCTTCTGCCCCCCTCGAAAACAATTCTCGCCGTGACGGATGCATCTTTTTGCGGTGACGGATGCATCAGTTACCAACCACCCTACATATGTAGCTCGTCACATATCATGAGGTCATATCCATGTCGACTAGAATCGATCAGGGAGGCACCAGGGCGGTGCGTCGGGGAACCCCAGGGGCCCGCCGTCCAGAAACGATCTCCCTTCTTCCCCCCTCGAAAAAAGTTGTTTAAAATATGTTCTACATTTTAATGCCAGAAAGGTGCCTCCGGCGGCCCCCCGTCGATTCCGGTCGGGTTCACCCTTCTCCCCCCCTCGAAAAAAATGTGTCAGAAATTGGTTCTCCATGTTCCAGGGAGTCATCTGACTCCCGCGACCCGGGTCGATTTCGGTCAGAAAACCCCTTCTGCCCCCCTCGAAAAAATTTTTTTTCAGAATGCGTTCTACACGTCAAAGGGAACATTTTTTTTTTTGCATCCGTCACGGCCAAAAAAATCTTGCGGCCCCCCGCGAGTCCTGATAAGATCGCCCTTCTGCCCCCGTCGAAAAAAAAATTTTTTTTTTTTGAAATATGTTCTCCACGTCAAAGGGAACATTTTTTTTTTTTGCATCCGTCACGGCCAAAAAAATCTTGCGGCCCCCCGCGAGTCCTGATAAGATCGCCCTTCTGCCCCCGTCGAAAAAAAAATTTTTTTTTTTGAAATATGTTCTCCACGTTAAAGGGAACATTTTTTTTTTTTGCATCCGTCACCGCCAAAAAAATCGCCGTGACGGCTGCATCTTGCGGCCCCCCGCAGACTCCCGACAAGATCGCCCTTCTGCCCCCGTCGAAAAAAATTTTTTTTTTTTAAATATGTTCTCCGTCTTAAAGGGAACATTTTTTTTTTTTTGCATCCGTCACCGCCAAAAAAATCTGCATCTCGCGGCCCCCCGCAGACTCCTGATAAGATCGCCCTTCTGCCCCCGTCAAAAAAATTTTTTTTTTTGAAATATGTTCTCCGTCGCAAAGGGAACATTTTTTTTTTTTGCATCCGTCACGGCCAAAAAAATCTTGCGGCCCCCCGCGAGTCCTGATAAGATCGCCCTTCTGCCCCCGTCGAAAAAAAATTTTTTTTTGAAATATGTTCTCCACGTTAAAGGGAACATTTTATTTTTTTTTCGCTAAAAACGACTATGTCCTGACCGTGACGGATGCAGCGCCCGAATCCAACACCATCGCCATTTTCGCCCCCTCGAAAAAAATTTTTTTACATAAATGTTCTCCATCTCAAAAGGAACATTTTATTTTTTTTGTTGCATCCGTCACCGCGACAAAAAAAATTTTTTTTTTTGGGCCCCCGTCACGGCTGGGCGGCTGGGACTCTTTTTGTCTCTTTTGGCTGAAAAAATGGGTTGTCGGGGAGATCCCTCCAGGTGGCCCGAGGCCAGGTGAGATGCAACTTTCTTTGGTTTGGCAGAGTCCTCCCTCCTCTCTCTCTCTCTCCCAGCTAGCTAGCTAACCAAGATATGGCAGCCTGTCCATGTCCAAGAGTGGGCCACATCATCTTGTGACTTGCAGATCCGGTCTAGTAGGTCTTCTCCAAGTCTTTTCCCACTGTTCCAGCCACTGTTCCAGCCACTGTTCAAGCCACTGTTCCAGCCCCCCCACACCTCAGGGTTCACCTCCTCAGGTCATGTCCATGTCCATGTCCATGTCGGTTGGTTCCACGTTCCAGTGCCACAGGCCACTGCAGCCCCACTAGTGGTCATGTCCATATAGAAACTGGGACACTGGGGCAGGCAGGGCAGGCAGGGCAGCCAGAGGAGCAGGCCTCGTCTGCCAGGTCGCTTGCTTCTTGCTTCTCAAGGTCCTACCAACATATGGCAGCCTCTCCGTGTCCATGTCCATGTACCTGTCCAGGCTAACCAAGAGTGGGCCCCCGTCCTCCTCTCCAAGTCTTTCCTACTGTTCCAGCCACTGTCCATGTGTCACTGTCCATGTGTCTGGCAGGTTGGTTGCTTTCACATGTCCATGTCCATGTTTGCCAGACCAATGCATGCTTGCCTGTCAAAGCCTGTTGTGTTGTCTGGACCCATGTTCCTCTCCAGACTCCAGGCCATGTCCTTTTGGCACCAGTTCCTAGGTCTTAGCACTTCCAAGGAACCACCACACACTACACAAAACTTCAGATTCCCTTTGCAGTGTCAGTGTCACTGGTTGCTTCCACAAGGCCATGGCCACAGGTCTCATATCCACATGTCCATGTCCATGATTGCCAGACTGCTTTCCTGCTGGCCATGGCCAAACCAATGCATGCTTGCCTGTCAAAGCCTGTTCCAATGTCTTGTCTGGACCCATGTTCCTCTCCAGTCTCCAGTCTCCAGTCTCCAGACTCCAGGCCATGTCCCTTTGCCACCAGTTCCAAGGAACCACCACACACTGCACAAAACTTCAGATTCCCTTTGCAGTGTCAGTGTCACTGTGTCGGCGCAGGCAGGGCAGCCAGAGGAGCAGGCCTCGTCTGCCAGGTCGCTCGCTTCTTGCTTCTTGCTTCTCCAAGTCCTACCAACATATGGCAGCCTCTCCGTGTCCATGTCCATGTACCTGTCCAGGCTAACCAAGAGTGGGCCCCCGTCTCCACATCTTCTGACTCCCAGTAGGTCCTCCTCTCCAAGTCTTTCCTACTGTTCCAGCCACTGTTCATGTGTCTGGCAGGTTGGTTGCTTCCACAGGTCCCATATCCACATATCCATGTCCATGTTTGCCAGACTGCTTTCCTGCTGGCCATGGCCAAACCAATGCATGCTTGCCTGTCAAAGCCTGTTCCAATGCGTTGTCTGGACCCATGTTCCTCTCCAGTCTCCAGTCTCCAGACTCCAGGCCATGTCCCTTTGCCACCAGTTCCTAGCTTTTAGCACTTCCAAGGAACCACCACACGCAGTCTGACTCCGACCCCAAATCACACGCGTCTCGCGGAGTGCCCCGTTTTCCTGTCTTCCTGTGGTCCTGCCCGCCCGCCCGCCCACCCGCCTGCCTCACTGTCTGGGATGTGCTGTAGGAGGCTGCTGCACCCACAGACTCTGATCGTTCCTCCTGCTACTTCTTTACACGCGTTTCTCGACCATGCTTTTTTCTCTAGCGCATCCGTCACCGCAGACAAATCGCTCATCTCTAGCGCATCCGTCACCGCCAACTACCGCCTCTCCTTCCCCTACGGCCAGTTTCTAGCCCCGGTGACGACCGGAACTCGGTGCCTCCCCCTCTCTCTACCTGTGCCTTGCCTTCTCGACGCCTCTCCCGACTCCCTCGACCCACGCCCTCGTCGGGAAGACCGATTCGAGACTCGTCGCCGAGCGGCCCGTTCCGACGTTCCCGCGTTCCCGACCGACTCCCTGCCGGTCTGACTGCCTCTCTGGGATCTGCGGGAGGACCCCTGACGGACCCACCGACTCGCACCGTCCATCCTTGCCACTTATCGAAGCCTCTTCCTCTCGGACGCTTTTTTTTTTCCTGACCGTGACGGATGCAGCGCCCGAATCCAACACGATCGCCATTTTCGCCCCCTCGAAAAAATTTTTTTTACAAAAATGTTCTCCGTCTCAAAAGGAACATTTTATTTTTTTTGTTGCATCCGTCACCGCCAAAAAAAATCGCTAAAAACGACTATGTCCTGACGGTGACGGATGCAGCGACCGCATCTCGCGGCCACCAGTCGATTCCGGTCAGGATCGCCCTTCTCCCCACTCCCCCCTCAAAAAAAAGTTGTTGGAAATAGGTTCTCCATGTTCCAGGGAGTCATCTGACTCCCGCGACCCGGGTCGATTTCGGTCAGAAAAGCCCTTCACCCCCCCCTCGAAAAAATTTTTTTTTTTGCATCCGTCACCGCCAAAAATGTCCTGACCGTGACGGATGCAGCGCCCGCATCTCGCGTTTTTTGTCTGACTCTGTCTCTTTTGGCTGAAAAAATGGGTTGTCGGGGAGATCCCTCCAGGGGGAAGGAGAAAGGCCCAAGGCCAGGTCAGATGCAACTTTCTCCGTGTCAAGTCCACCTTTCTTCGGCAGAGTCATCCTCTCTCTCTCTCTCCCAGCTAGCTAACCAACATATGGCAGCCTGTCCATGTCCAAGAGTGGGGGCCACATCATCTTCTGACTAGTAGGTCATCTCCAAGTCTTTTCCCCACTGTTCCACTGTTCCACTGTTACAGCCACTGCTTGGTTCCACAGGCGCCACAGGCCCAACTCCACCTCATGTCCATATAGAAACCTGCTGATTTCCTTTGCTACACTGGTCTGTCCACTGTGCATTCGGCAGAGTCCTCCTCCTCCTCCTCCTCTCCCAGCTAAACAAGACATTGCAGCCTGTCCATGTACATGTCCAGGCTAACCAAGAGTGGGCCCCCGTCTCCACATCTTCTGTCACTGTCCATGGGTCTGGCAGGTTGCTTGCTTGCTTGCTTGCTTGCTTGTTGCTTCCACGTTCCAGTGCTACAGGCCACAGGCCACAGGCCACTGTCCCATATCCACATGTCCATGTCCATGTTTGCCAGACTTTCCCATGGCCAAACCAATGCATGCTTGCCTGTCAAAGCCTGTTCCAATGTGTTGTCTGGACAAGCCACACACTCCACCAGCCCCAGCCCCAGCCCCAGCCCCAGCACCAGGTCATTTCCATGTGTCCAGAAAGGAGGAGCAGGAGCAGGAGGACGTTCATTACAATAAATGAACATTTCTCATTAAACTTTTTTTCCTGTCACGGCCGGGGGGGGGACATTGCCCTTTTTTCCTCCTTTTTTTTTTTCTGTCTGACTCTTTTCCCTCAACAAACCTATCTGCCAGTGCCAGCCTGTGTGCTGTTCTTGTCGAACTGCTGCTGGACCACCACTGCACTGCCAGTCCAAGCCCTGGTGCCCTGGTGCCCTGGCCTCTCTCTACTTTCGTTTGGCAGAGTCCTCCTCTCCCAGCTAACCAACATATGGCAGCCTGTCCTCATCTTCTGACAGGCCAGCCAGGCTTGTCTTCCAACTATGCTTCCTCGCTTGGGCTATTTTTAGACCCTGATACCAATTACATGCACAAACTCGCTTCCTTCAATCGAGGGCGGGGATCTAGCTCAGAGGTAGCGCTCTGGGCTTCCAACCGCTGGACCCGGGTTCGACTCCCGGCTAAGTTGGATGGCTGTTTCATGCCCTGTATCGCCTCATTGCCATGGTCTCTGCCTCTCAAGCTCCCTTTGTGGCACCAATGCGTCAGCACCGGCATTGCCAAGGAACGACGACAGTGCACAAGAGAGTATCATTTTCCATTTTCCCACTTGTGCACCATCCTTTCCTGTCTTCCCGTCTTTCTGTCTTCCTGCCTCCCAATCCCTCCCTAACCTAACCCTCTCTGGGCCAATTTGTGCAGCAGGAGGCTGGCTCTTTCCTCTGCACTATCCACCTTTTGGGCTTTTTTCTTTGCGGCGGCGGCGGCGGCCACGGCCACCGCTCAGCCTTCCTTTGTGCTTTGCCTTCGCCTTCGCCTTCTCTCCTGCCTCTGCCAAGTTTGCCTCTGCCTCTCAACATTTCACTGTCCCTTTCCTCTCCAGCTCCATGTGTCCATGTGTCCATCAGTCCATGCCCCTTTGCACAAAACTGATGGACTGTTCTTGTCTCACGCTGCTCCTCCTGCTGCTGCTGCTCCACTGGCATGACTGCATGGGACAGCCCAACAGCCTCAGTAGTCAGGGTTAGGAGGAGGCAGGCTTGCTTGCTTGCTTGCTTGCTTGCTTCCTTCCTTCCTTCCACTGCAGCCCCACTACTGGCCCCACTCACTCCAGCTCACACTTTCCAAACCAATGCATGCTTGTCGGCTTGTAGGACAGGACCACATCTTCACTGGCATAACCAACAAACTCTCATACTCAACATTTCACTGTCCCTTCCTTTCCTCTGCCAACTTTGCCAACTTTGCCTCTCCGTCAGGGTCTACTCCATGTCTGGCCTCTGCTAATCTCTGCTAGCCTGTTCCTAGCTCTTGTCTGGTCTGACTCCTGACTCAAGTCATTTCCAAGTTCCTCTAGTCTCACAGTCTCTCCAAGTTTGCCAAGTTTGCCAACTCAAATCCATCAAGGAAGCCACACTTAGCCTGCTTGTTGGGCTGTCAAGGTTAACTCCAACCTAGTGCCCAGTGCCCAGTGCCCAGTGCCAGCCTGTGCTGTTCTTCTCCACTCACTCCACCCTGACTGCCAACTGTCCATTTGCCAGACTACTTTACTGCCATCAGCTCAGCCCCGACCCACTTCTGCATGGGACAGACTCCACCCTGATGTTTTAGCAAGGGCACTGCCAAGGAACCACGACACACTGCGCAAAACTTCCTGCCTGCCTGGCCAGGCCAGGCCAGGCCAGGCCAGGCCAGGCCAGGCCAGGCCAGGCCAGGCCAGGCCAGGCCAGGCCAGGCCAGGCCAGGCAGGGGCAGGCAGGGCAGCCAGTGCCACAGCCAGAGTCGGCCTTGTACATTTTTCTCCCTCTTAGCCACCGCCCGCGACACAGACCGGAGACCAGTCCGCAGGGGCAGGCAGGGCAGCCAGAGCCAGAGCCAGAGTCGGCCTTGTCGGCCTTGTCTGCCAGCTTGCTTGCTTGCTGGCTTGCTGGC
>OW028578.1:42218678-42226178 GCA_932294295.1 Alitta virens
GTACTCATTGGAACGAGTATGCCTTCACCCACGAAACCGACTCGCAACAGACCATCTCAGCCGGGCATCCGCTAGTTTGTCCTTACCAAAGCCAGATCGAGAAACACCGTGTCTGATTGTCCAACCTATATCGCGTGTAACAAGATCAATGATGCGCTCAACCATTTCTGTCGTTCACCCTACATATATACCTCGTCACATATCCTAAGGTCATATCCATGTTCCTAAAAAAAAAAACCATCTATCTCTCTGTATATGCAAGGCCACAAGGCTTCGTCGTACTCAATGTCTAGTATTAAGAACGACATGACCCCCATATATAGCTCGACACATATCATGAGGTCATATCCATGTTCCTCACCAGGGGGGGCTAGGGCGGGCTCCAAGGGAACCTGGACCCAAAATTGGCTCCTCGCAGACTCCTGATGCGATCTCCCTACTGCCCCCCTCGAAAAAATCTCTTGCCGTGACGGATGCATCAGGCGACCATAAAACGACTATGTCCTCACGGGGGTGAAAAAAATTTTTTTTTTTGCAGCCCCCGGCAGACTGATACGATCTCCCTTCTGCCCCCCTCGAAAACAATTCTCGCCGTGACGGATGCATCTTTTTGCGGTGACGGATGCATCAGTTACCAACCACCCTACATATATAGCTCGTCACATATCATGAGGTCATATCCATGTCGACTAGAAGCGATCAGGGAGGCACCAGGGCGGTGCGTCGGGGAACCCCAGGGGCCCGCCGTCCAGAAACGATCACCCTTCTTCCCCCCTCGAAAAAAGTTGTTTAAAATATGTTCTCCATTTGAATGCCAGAAAGGTGCCTCCGGCAGCCCCCCGTCGATTCCGGTCAGGATCGCCCTTCTGCCCCCCTTTACAAAAAATTTCTCGCCGTGACGGATGCATCAGGCGACCAAAAAACGACTATGTCCTCACGGGGGTGAAAAAAATTTTTTTTTTTTTGGCCGTGAGAGATGCATCTTGTGGCCCCCCGCAGACTGATACGATCTCCCTTCTGCCCCCCTCGAAAACAATTCTCGCCGTGACGGATGCATCTTTTTGCGGTGACGGATGCATCAGTTACCAACCACCCTACATATGTAGCTCGTCACATATCATGAGGTCATATCCATGTCGACTAGAATCGATCAGGGAGGCACCAGGGCGGTGCGTCGGGGAACCCCAGGGGCCCGCCGTCCAGAAACGATCTCCCTTCTTCCCCCCTCGAAAAAAGTTGTTTAAAATATGTTCTACATTTTAATGCCAGAAAGGTGCCTCCGGCGGCCCCCCGTCGATTCCGGTCGGGTTCACCCTTCTCCCCCCCTCGAAAAAAATGTGTCAGAAATTGGTTCTCCATGTTCCAGGGAGTCATCTGACTCCCGCGACCCGGGTCGATTTCGGTCAGAAAACCCCTTCTGCCCCCCTCGAAAAAATTTTTTTTCAGAATGCGTTCTACACGTCAAAGGGAACATTTTTTTTTTTGCATCCGTCACGGCCAAAAAAATCTTGCGGCCCCCCGCGAGTCCTGATAAGATCGCCCTTCTGCCCCCGTCGAAAAAAAAATTTTTTTTTTTTGAAATATGTTCTCCACGTCAAAGGGAACATTTTTTTTTTTTGCATCCGTCACGGCCAAAAAAATCTTGCGGCCCCCCGCGAGTCCTGATAAGATCGCCCTTCTGCCCCCGTCGAAAAAAAAATTTTTTTTTTTGAAATATGTTCTCCACGTTAAAGGGAACATTTTTTTTTTTTGCATCCGTCACCGCCAAAAAAATCGCCGTGACGGCTGCATCTTGCGGCCCCCCGCAGACTCCCGACAAGATCGCCCTTCTGCCCCCGTCGAAAAAAATTTTTTTTTTTTAAATATGTTCTCCGTCTTAAAGGGAACATTTTTTTTTTTTTGCATCCGTCACCGCCAAAAAAATCTGCATCTCGCGGCCCCCCGCAGACTCCTGATAAGATCGCCCTTCTGCCCCCGTCAAAAAAATTTTTTTTTTTGAAATATGTTCTCCGTCGCAAAGGGAACATTTTTTTTTTTTGCATCCGTCACGGCCAAAAAAATCTTGCGGCCCCCCGCGAGTCCTGATAAGATCGCCCTTCTGCCCCCGTCGAAAAAAAATTTTTTTTTGAAATATGTTCTCCACGTTAAAGGGAACATTTTATTTTTTTTTCGCTAAAAACGACTATGTCCTGACCGTGACGGATGCAGCGCCCGAATCCAACACCATCGCCATTTTCGCCCCCTCGAAAAAAATTTTTTTACATAAATGTTCTCCATCTCAAAAGGAACATTTTATTTTTTTTGTTGCATCCGTCACCGCGACAAAAAAAATTTTTTTTTTTGGGCCCCCGTCACGGCTGGGCGGCTGGGACTCTTTTTGTCTCTTTTGGCTGAAAAAATGGGTTGTCGGGGAGATCCCTCCAGGTGGCCCGAGGCCAGGTGAGATGCAACTTTCTTTGGTTTGGCAGAGTCCTCCCTCCTCTCTCTCTCTCTCCCAGCTAGCTAGCTAACCAAGATATGGCAGCCTGTCCATGTCCAAGAGTGGGCCACATCATCTTGTGACTTGCAGATCCGGTCTAGTAGGTCTTCTCCAAGTCTTTTCCCACTGTTCCAGCCACTGTTCCAGCCACTGTTCAAGCCACTGTTCCAGCCCCCCCACACCTCAGGGTTCACCTCCTCAGGTCATGTCCATGTCCATGTCCATGTCGGTTGGTTCCACGTTCCAGTGCCACAGGCCACTGCAGCCCCACTAGTGGTCATGTCCATATAGAAACTGGGACACTGGGGCAGGCAGGGCAGGCAGGGCAGCCAGAGGAGCAGGCCTCGTCTGCCAGGTCGCTTGCTTCTTGCTTCTCAAGGTCCTACCAACATATGGCAGCCTCTCCGTGTCCATGTCCATGTACCTGTCCAGGCTAACCAAGAGTGGGCCCCCGTCCTCCTCTCCAAGTCTTTCCTACTGTTCCAGCCACTGTCCATGTGTCACTGTCCATGTGTCTGGCAGGTTGGTTGCTTTCACATGTCCATGTCCATGTTTGCCAGACCAATGCATGCTTGCCTGTCAAAGCCTGTTGTGTTGTCTGGACCCATGTTCCTCTCCAGACTCCAGGCCATGTCCTTTTGGCACCAGTTCCTAGGTCTTAGCACTTCCAAGGAACCACCACACACTACACAAAACTTCAGATTCCCTTTGCAGTGTCAGTGTCACTGGTTGCTTCCACAAGGCCATGGCCACAGGTCTCATATCCACATGTCCATGTCCATGATTGCCAGACTGCTTTCCTGCTGGCCATGGCCAAACCAATGCATGCTTGCCTGTCAAAGCCTGTTCCAATGTCTTGTCTGGACCCATGTTCCTCTCCAGTCTCCAGTCTCCAGTCTCCAGACTCCAGGCCATGTCCCTTTGCCACCAGTTCCAAGGAACCACCACACACTGCACAAAACTTCAGATTCCCTTTGCAGTGTCAGTGTCACTGTGTCGGCGCAGGCAGGGCAGCCAGAGGAGCAGGCCTCGTCTGCCAGGTCGCTCGCTTCTTGCTTCTTGCTTCTCCAAGTCCTACCAACATATGGCAGCCTCTCCGTGTCCATGTCCATGTACCTGTCCAGGCTAACCAAGAGTGGGCCCCCGTCTCCACATCTTCTGACTCCCAGTAGGTCCTCCTCTCCAAGTCTTTCCTACTGTTCCAGCCACTGTTCATGTGTCTGGCAGGTTGGTTGCTTCCACAGGTCCCATATCCACATATCCATGTCCATGTTTGCCAGACTGCTTTCCTGCTGGCCATGGCCAAACCAATGCATGCTTGCCTGTCAAAGCCTGTTCCAATGCGTTGTCTGGACCCATGTTCCTCTCCAGTCTCCAGTCTCCAGACTCCAGGCCATGTCCCTTTGCCACCAGTTCCTAGCTTTTAGCACTTCCAAGGAACCACCACACGCAGTCTGACTCCGACCCCAAATCACACGCGTCTCGCGGAGTGCCCCGTTTTCCTGTCTTCCTGTGGTCCTGCCCGCCCGCCCGCCCACCCGCCTGCCTCACTGTCTGGGATGTGCTGTAGGAGGCTGCTGCACCCACAGACTCTGATCGTTCCTCCTGCTACTTCTTTACACGCGTTTCTCGACCATGCTTTTTTCTCTAGCGCATCCGTCACCGCAGACAAATCGCTCATCTCTAGCGCATCCGTCACCGCCAACTACCGCCTCTCCTTCCCCTACGGCCAGTTTCTAGCCCCGGTGACGACCGGAACTCGGTGCCTCCCCCTCTCTCTACCTGTGCCTTGCCTTCTCGACGCCTCTCCCGACTCCCTCGACCCACGCCCTCGTCGGGAAGACCGATTCGAGACTCGTCGCCGAGCGGCCCGTTCCGACGTTCCCGCGTTCCCGACCGACTCCCTGCCGGTCTGACTGCCTCTCTGGGATCTGCGGGAGGACCCCTGACGGACCCACCGACTCGCACCGTCCATCCTTGCCACTTATCGAAGCCTCTTCCTCTCGGACGCTTTTTTTTTTCCTGACCGTGACGGATGCAGCGCCCGAATCCAACACGATCGCCATTTTCGCCCCCTCGAAAAAATTTTTTTTACAAAAATGTTCTCCGTCTCAAAAGGAACATTTTATTTTTTTTGTTGCATCCGTCACCGCCAAAAAAAATCGCTAAAAACGACTATGTCCTGACGGTGACGGATGCAGCGACCGCATCTCGCGGCCACCAGTCGATTCCGGTCAGGATCGCCCTTCTCCCCACTCCCCCCTCAAAAAAAAGTTGTTGGAAATAGGTTCTCCATGTTCCAGGGAGTCATCTGACTCCCGCGACCCGGGTCGATTTCGGTCAGAAAAGCCCTTCACCCCCCCCTCGAAAAAATTTTTTTTTTTGCATCCGTCACCGCCAAAAATGTCCTGACCGTGACGGATGCAGCGCCCGCATCTCGCGTTTTTTGTCTGACTCTGTCTCTTTTGGCTGAAAAAATGGGTTGTCGGGGAGATCCCTCCAGGGGGAAGGAGAAAGGCCCAAGGCCAGGTCAGATGCAACTTTCTCCGTGTCAAGTCCACCTTTCTTCGGCAGAGTCATCCTCTCTCTCTCTCTCCCAGCTAGCTAACCAACATATGGCAGCCTGTCCATGTCCAAGAGTGGGGGCCACATCATCTTCTGACTAGTAGGTCATCTCCAAGTCTTTTCCCCACTGTTCCACTGTTCCACTGTTACAGCCACTGCTTGGTTCCACAGGCGCCACAGGCCCAACTCCACCTCATGTCCATATAGAAACCTGCTGATTTCCTTTGCTACACTGGTCTGTCCACTGTGCATTCGGCAGAGTCCTCCTCCTCCTCCTCCTCTCCCAGCTAAACAAGACATTGCAGCCTGTCCATGTACATGTCCAGGCTAACCAAGAGTGGGCCCCCGTCTCCACATCTTCTGTCACTGTCCATGGGTCTGGCAGGTTGCTTGCTTGCTTGCTTGCTTGCTTGCTTGTTGCTTCCACGTTCCAGTGCTACAGGCCACAGGCCACAGGCCACAGGCCACTGTCCCATATCCACATGTCCATGTCCATGTTTGCCAGACTTTCCCATGGCCAAACCAATGCATGCTTGCCTGTCAAAGCCTGTTCCAATGTGTTGTCTGGACAAGCCACACACTCCACCAGCCCCAGCCCCAGCCCCAGCACCAGGTCATTTCCATGTGTCCAGAAAGGAGGAGCAGGAGCAGGAGGACGTTCATTACAATAAATGAACATTTCTCATTAAACTTTTTTTCCTGTCACGGCCGGGGGGGGACATTGCCCTTTTTTCCTCCTTTTTTTTTTTCTGTCTGACTCTTTTCCCTCAACAAACCTATCTGCCAGTGCCAGCCTGTGTGCTGTTCTTGTCGAACTGCTGCTGGACCACCACTGCACTGCCAGTCCAAGCCCTGGTGCCCTGGCCTCTCTCTACTTTCGTTTGGCAGAGTCCTCCTCTCCCAGCTAACCAACATATGGCAGCCTGTCCTCATCTTCTGACAGGCCAGCCAGGCTTGTCTTCCAACTATGCTTCCTCGCTTGGGCTATTTTTAGACCCTGATACCAATTACATGCACAAACTCGCTTCCTTCAATCGAGGGCGGGGATCTAGCTCAGAGGTAGCGCTCTGGGCTTCCAACCGCTGGACCCGGGTTCGACTCCCGGCTAAGTTGGATGGCTGTTTCATGCCCTGTATCGCCTCATTGCCATGGTCTCTGCCTCTCAAGCTCCCTTTGTGGCACCAATGCGTCAGCACCGGCATTGCCAAGGAACGACGACAGTGCACAAGAGAGTATCATTTTCCATTTTCCCACTTGTGCACCATCCTTTCCTGTCTTCCCGTCTTTCTGTCTTCCTGCCTCCCAATCCCTCCCTAACCTAACCCTCTCTGGGCCAATTTGTGCAGCAGGAGGCTGGCTCTTTCCTCTGCACTATCCACCTTTTGGGCTTTTTTCTTTGCGGCGGCGGCGGCGGCCACGGCCACCGCTCAGCCTTCCTTTGTGCTTTGCCTTCGCCTTCGCCTTCTCTCCTGCCTCTGCCAAGTTTGCCTCTGCCTCTCAACATTTCACTGTCCCTTTCCTCTCCAGCTCCATGTGTCCATGTGTCCATCAGTCCATGCCCCTTTGCACAAAACTGATGGACTGTTCTTGTCTCACGCTGCTCCTCCTGCTGCTGCTGCTCCACTGGCATGACTGCATGGGACAGCCCAACAGCCTCAGTAGTCAGGGTTAGGAGGAGGCAGGCTTGCTTGCTTGCTTGCTTGCTTGCTTCCTTCCTTCCTTCCACTGCAGCCCCACTACTGGCCCCACTCACTCCAGCTCACACTTTCCAAACCAATGCATGCTTGTCGGCTTGTAGGACAGGACCACATCTTCACTGGCATAACCAACAAACTCTCATACTCAACATTTCACTGTCCCTTCCTTTCCTCTGCCAACTTTGCCAACTTTGCCTCTCCGTCAGGGTCTACTCCATGTCTGGCCTCTGCTAATCTCTGCTAGCCTGTTCCTAGCTCTTGTCTGGTCTGACTCCTGACTCAAGTCATTTACATGTTCCTCTAGTCTCACAGTCTCTCCCAAGTTTGCCAAGTTTGCCAACTCAAATCCATCAAGGAAGCCACACTTAGCCTGCTTGTTGGGCTGTCAAGGTTAACTCCAACCTAGTGCCCAGTGCCCAGTGCCCAGTGCCAGCCTGTGCTGTTCTTCTCCACTCACTCCACCCTGACTGCCAACTGTCCATTTGCCAGACTACTTTACTGCCATCAGCTCAGCCCCGACCCACTTCTGCATGGGACAGACTCCACCCTGATGTTTTAGCAAGGGCACTGCCAAGGAACCACGACACACTGCGCAAAACTTCCTGCCTGCCTGCCAGGCCAGGCCAGGCCAGGCAGGGGCAGGCAGGGCAGCCAGAGCCACAGCCAGAGTCGGCCTTGTACATTTTTCTCCCTCTTAGCCACCGCCCGCGACCCAGACCGGAGACCAGTCCGCAGGGGCAGGCAGGGCAGCCAGAGCCA
>OW028578.1:42231178-42233678 GCA_932294295.1 Alitta virens
TGACACCCGCTATGGGAAAGGCCCCGATCAGGAGGACTCGGGTCCCGCAGACCGGCCGCAACGTTCGACGTCCCTAACGCCACAGTTCCCTCCCGGACAGGGGCCGGGGGGATTCAGCGCTGGGCTCTTCCCGCTTCACTCGCCGTTACTGAGGGAATCCTGGTTAGTTTCTTTTCCTCCGCTTACTGATATGCTTAAGTTCAGCGGGTAGTCCCGTCTGATCTCAGGTCGAGATTTTTGCCAACCGAACCGGAGTAGTTACTCTCTGTCGATCGGTCTGAGGTTTTCGCTACCCAACCGTGTCAATAAACGTTCACCTAGCCTCGAGACAGCTTTCAGACAGCATGGCGAGGGAGACGCGGGCTAGCTACACGATCCGAGCATGCGAACCTTAGACTGTAGAGCGTCACGTGAACCTACCTACCCAGACGGTTTAGACGGTAGGGTTTCCAGGAACCGTTCTACCCGACTCGCGGGGCGAGCCTTAGACGGTAGGGGGTCTCTGGAACCGTTTCTGCCCGACTCGCCAAGGCGAGACTTAGACGGCAGGATTTTTGCTGGGACTACCCGACTCGCAGGTCTGCGAGACTTAGACGGTAGAGTTTCAGGAATCTACCCGACTCTTCCCCACCACACCCCACGAGGGAGGGGGAGGGGGCAAGCCTTAGACGGTAGGCTTTCTGGAACCGTTCCCACCGGACTCGCCTTCTCCGAGCTAGAAGCAGGGAGGAAGGCAAGCCTTAGACGGTAGGGGTTTCAGGAAGCTACCCGACTCTCCCTGTGATGGGGGAGAGACTTAGACGGTAGGCTTTCTGGAACCGTTTTCCCAGACTTGGTGTACACAGTATAGAGTCCGCGAGGTCTGAACTTGAGGCGACGGAGCTCTTTCACAAGAGCTGCGACTGCCCAAGGCGCTCAAGGCGGGGAGTCGGAATCGGACGGCGGAGAGGTCCAGGCCATCCGTCCTTCCCCCCCACACGTATAAGAGCGACGTCAGAATGCGTGTCGACCCTGAGACAGGCGTGGTCCCGGGAGTTACCCGAGACCGCAATGTGCGTTCAAGTCGTCGATGTTCAATGTGTCCTGCAATTCACATCACTTCTCGCAGCTGGCTGCGCTCTTCATCGACGCACGAGCCGAGTGATCCACCGCTCAGAGTTGTGTTCAGAGGTTTTCTCGTTACATGTATCTTTAGACTGACCGTTTGCGAAGCAAAACAAATTTGGTTCAGGCTGGCGAGACTTTACCCGCTTTCTGATGCTTTAGGGGGGCGGAAAGGCCGAAGAAGCCAGCCCACTCTTTAAAACCTCGCCTTTGGCAGGCTGGGTAGGTACCCCCCTAATCAGAATTAGACGCAGGAGTTTTTCCGTCCTCGCTCCACGGTCTCTGGGGACCGTCAGAAACTACATGGGTTCCACGGGGTGGGAATGGTCCCAGCCCCAAAAAAGTTTCTGGCCTTGGTTTGGTCACAGACGGACGCTTTAGGGGGGTGGAAAGGCCGAGGCAGCCAGCCCACTCTTTACAACCTGGCCTCGAAAGGCTTGGTAGGTACCCCCCTAATCAGACGCGTCCAGAATCAGATTTCGAGGCGACGGAGCTCGTTTTGCTCCCCCCTGCCAAGAGTTGCCCAAGGGGGGAAGAACTGCGTCCCAGGCGGTCGAGCCAAGTCAGACCGACGTTTCGATAGTTGGTCACAGAGCAGGTGGGGTAGAACCCCACCCTTCCGTCAATTCCTTTGGTCTCAGAGCAGACGGACGCTTTAGGGGAGTGGAAAGGCCGAAGAAGCCAGCCCACGCTTTACAACCTGGGCCTCGAAAGGCCGCGAGGTACACCCCTAATCAGACGCGTCCTTCATTTTTTCGTCACCTGGTCTGTGGACCGTCTTCTGACACCTCTCAAAGAATTCGTTTTCCCTTCTTTGGTCCACCACGACAAAAAACAAAAGTTGGTTTTGAGGCAACGGAGGACTTACCGTAGTTGTACTTCGTAACTTCGCGCCTCCATTCCTCCTATCCGGTCTTTGCCTCGTGGTTTTCCCGACAATAGATGGGTTCAAGCAGGCGACGGAGGAAACTTACCGTAGTGACAATGACTTCGCGCCTCCTATCGTCCTATCCAATCTTTGCCTCGTGGCTTTTGCCACATGGTTTTCCCTGCAATAATTCTCTTTCCTTCTTCTGAAGCCGAACGCGAGCGGTGAGTGAAAAGGAAAAGCAATGGGCTCTGCACCAATCTTAACCACCCTCATGGGTTTTCCACCACCTTGTAGACGCGTCCAGAATCAGATATCGAGGGCGAGGGAGGTACACACCGTAAAGTTCGTCAAGGAATGCGCCCCGAGGTTTGGACTGCTTGGGCAGCCCAATGGGCCCTAGCACTACAACTTGCGCGAACCCGGGCCTCCGTACGCGGCGATTTTAGAGAATTATATTTGGTCACAGAGAGGTGTCCGTTCCTTTGGTCACAGAGCAGACGGACGCTTTAGGGGGGTGGAAAGGCC
>OW028578.1:42236178-42246178 GCA_932294295.1 Alitta virens
CTAGAATTGCCACAGTTATCCAAGTATGGATCGTACGATCTAGTGAACCTCGACTGATTTAATGAGCCGTTCGCGGTTTCACCGTGTCAAAAGTATGCACTTGCACATGCATGGCTTAATCTTTGAGACAAGCATATGACTACTGGCAGGATCAACCAGATCAGTAGATTCTCGTTCCAGGTGCCCGGGGGCTTCATTTTTAGCTTTCGGGTCAGGAATGATTGATCCAGCCCGCGCTCTTTTTCTGCCATTTTGTTCCATTCTTGCCTGCCTCCCTGCCTCTCTCTCTCTCTCGATCGATCTTTGCTTCTCCTCCTTCTTGGACCTTTTTTTTTTTGAGGAATACCGTTACCCCTACGGCCCCAAAGCACTGAACCAGCCGACAGGCACTTTTTCCGATACCAGCCTAGGCCGGAGTTGGTAAGAGTGTACATTGACCTTTCAAGGAACTGACAGACTAATCTCTACCGAAGTAGAAACGTCTAATGCAGACCGGTGGATCTTTGCACAATTTCTCTACCGCCCCCAGACACTCGACGTGATACCGAAGCAAAGCTGCCGCTACCAGAAGAGCAGATACCCGGGATTTATGAAGCGAAGTGTTGCCTTCCGTCGCCCCAGTGATACCGCAGTACACGAATATTCCTCCTGTCTCTCACGATCGCCCCCTCGATCGTTTTTTTAGGGATACCGTTACCCCTACGGCCCCGAAGCACCAGCACTAACAGGCCGACAGGACTTCAGATACCTACGCCATTCAGGATTTGGTGCGAGTATGCCTTCAGTAAGTGATTATCCGACACATTTACTCGTTGCACTCCCCCGACACTTTACGTGTTGCGGACGTGATACTGCAAGAACTCTGCCGCTACCAGAAGAGCAGGTACTCGGGATACCGCAGTTGACGAATATCCCTCCTTCTTTTATTGATCGCTCGCCTCGATCTTTCTTGGTCCTTTTTTGGGAGCCCGTCACCCTACAGTTGCTGGTTCTGGCCATCCGACACGACCGTTTCGCACTCATGGAGCGAGCGTGCCTTCATGCCACCAACACCGTATATACGGATTTGCCTCCCCGAGAATCTCGCCCTACAGCGCCTAGCCATCGGACACGACTGAATCGCACTCAAACCCGCTGCCGTATGCTTTAACCAAAGCAAGCTTCGATGACCATAGCAGGGCATTGGTACATGGAGCGAGTCGACGTCGTCACGACAGGAACTGCGGTCACGGATCTCCCTCCTCTCTCTCTTTCGATCGATTTTTTGGTCACTTAATTTTATAGGCATTTTTGGCATTCATGGCATCGTGCACTTTCTTTGCCCGAGACATCACACCTGGAACTGCTTCAACCCACCTTTTCTCTCTCTCGATTGCCGCCCTCAATCGTTTTTTATTTTTGCGTACAGGCATTTCTCTTCGCACCGTCCTCAAGCCCATGACAACGGGAACAGATACCCACCACCAAAGCACTGTCCCTTCAACCAGTTTCAAACCACTGACAGAAACTCCCCACCAAAGCACTGTCCCTAACTGGCTGGTCCTTCATATCGTCGGTGCGAAATATGCCGCCGTCACGCACGCTTACGATCGCCGTTCTCATTTTCCACCGTTTCAGGGGACGAACTCTCTCAGGACTGCCAGGCACTGGATAGCTGCTGCTGGCGTAGGTAACGTCCGAAAGCATTTCTCTCTCCTCGGTCTCGGTCACAAAACTCGGGCGATGCATGCAGGAAGACCGTCACACTGCAGCTCGTGGCATCCGACATAACTGTTTCGTACTCATTGGAACGAGTATGCCTTCACCCACGAAACCGACTCGCAACAGACCATCTCAGCCGGGCATCCGCTAGTTTGTCCTTACCAAAGCCAGATCGAGAAACACCGTGTCCGATTGTCCAACCTATATCGCGTGTAACAAGATCAATGATGCGCTCAACCATTTCTGTCGTTCACCCTACATATATACCTCGTCACATATCCTAAGGTCATATCCATGTTCCTAAAAAAAAAAACCATCTATCTCTCTGTATATGCAAGGCCACAAGGCTACGTCGTACTCAATGTCTAGTATTAAGAACGACATGACCCCCATATATAGCTCGACACATATCATGAGGTCATATCCATGTTCCTCACCAGGGGGGCTAGGGCGGGCTGCAAGGGAACCTGGACCCAAAATTGGCTCCTCGCAGACTCCTGATGCGATCTCCCTACTGCCCCCCTCGAAAAAATCTCTTGCCGTGACGGATGCATCAGGCGACCATAAAACGACTATGTCCTCACGGGGGTGAAAAAAAATTTTTTTTTTGCAGCCCCCCGCAGACTGATACGATCTCCCTTCTGCCCCCCTCGAAAACAATTCTCGCCGTGACGGATGCATCTTTTTGCGGTGACGGATGCATCAGTTACCAACCACCCTACATATATAGCTCGTCACATATCATGAGGTCATATCCATGTCGACTAGAAGCGATCAGGGAGGCACCAGGGCGGTGCGTCGGGGAACCCCAGGGGCCCGCCGTCCAGAAACGATCACCCTTCTTCCCCCCTCGAAAAAAGTTGTTTAAAATATGTTCTCCATTTGAATGCCAGAAAGGTGCCTCCGGCAGCCCCCCGTCGATTCCGGTCAGGATCGCCCTTCTGCCCCCCTCCAAAAAATTTCTCGCCGTGACGGATGCATCAGGCGACCAAAAAACGACTATGTCCTGACGGGGGTGAAAAAAATTTTTTTTTTTTTGGCCGTGAGAGATGCATCTTGTGGCCCCCCGCAGACTGATACGATCTCCCTTCTGCCCCCCTCGAAAACAATTCTCGCCGTGACGGATGCATCTTTTTGCGGTGACGGATGCATCAGTTACCAACCACCCTACATATGTAGCTCGTCACATATCATGAGGTCATATCCATGTCGACTAGAATCGATCAGGGAGGCACCAGGGCGGTGCGTCGGGGAACCCCAGGGGCCCGCCGTCCAGAAACGATCTCCCTTCTTCCCCCCTCGAAAAAAGTTGTTTAAAATATGTTCTACATTTTAATGCCAGAAAGGTGCCTCCGGCGGCCCCCCGTCGATTCCGGTCGGGTTCACCCTTCTCCCCCCCTCGAAAAAAATGTGTCAGAAATTGGTTCTCCATGTTCCAGGGAGTCATCTGACTCCCGCGACCCGGGTCGATTTCGGTCAGAAAACCCCTTCTGCCCCCCTCGAAAAAAATTTTTTTCAGAATGCGTTCTACACGTCAAAGGGAACATTTTTTTTTTTTGCATCCGTCACGGCCAAAAAAATCTTGCGGCCCCCCGCGAGTCCTGATAAGATCGCCCTTCTGCCCCCGTCGAAAAAAAATTTTTTTTTTTGAAATATGTTCTCCACGTTAAAGGGAACATTTTTTTTTTTTTGCATCCGTCACGGCCAAAAAAATCTTGCGGCCCCCCGCGAGTCCTGATAAGATCGCCCTTCTGCCCCCGTCGAAAAAAAATTTTTTTTTTGAAATATGTTCTCCACGTTAAAGGGAACATTTTTTTTTTTTGCATCCGTCACCGCCAAAAAAATCGCCGTGACGGCTGCATCTTGCGGCCCCCCGCAGACTCCCGACAAGATCGCCCTTCTGCCCCCGTCGAAAAAAATTTTTTTTTTTAAATATGTTCTCCGTCTTAAAGGGAACATTTTTTTTTTTTGCATCCGTCACCGCCAAAAAAATCTGCATCTCGCGGCCCCCCGCAGACTCCTGATAAGATCGCCCTTCTGCCCCCGTCGAAAAAAATTTTTTTTTTGAAATATGTTCTCCGTCGCAAAGGGAACATTTTTTTTTTTTTGCATCCGTCACGGCCAAAAAAATCTTGCGGCCCCCCGCGAGTCCTGATAAGATCGCCCTTCTGCCCCCGTCGAAAAAAAATTTTTTTTTTGAAATATGTTCTCCACGTTAAAGGGAACATTTTATTTTTTTTTCGCTAAAAACGACTATGTCCTGACCGTGACGGATGCAGCGCCCGAATCCAACACCATCGCCATTTTCGCCCCCTCGAAAAAAATTTTTTTACATAAATGTTCTCCATCTCAAAAGGAACATTTTATTTTTTTTGTTGCATCCGTCACCGCGACAAAAAAAATTTTTTTTTGGGCCCCCGTCACGGCTGGGCGGCTGGGACTCTTTTTGTCTCTTTTGGCTGAAAAAATGGGTTGTCGGGGAGATCCCTCCAGGTGGCCCGAGGCCAGGTGAGATGCAACTTTCTTTGGTTTGGCAGAGTCCTCCCTCCTCTCTCTCTCCCAGCTAGCTAGCTAACCAAGATATGGCAGCCTGTCCATGTCCAAGAGTGGGCCACATCATCTTGTGACTTGCAGATCCGGTCTAGTAGGTCTTCTCCAAGTCTTTTCCCACTGTTCCAGCCACTGTTCCAGCCACTGTTCAAGCCACTGTTCCAGCCCCCCCACACCTCAGGGTTCACCTCCTCAGGTCATGTCCATGTCCATGTCCATGTCGGTTGGTTCCACGTTCCAGTGCCACAGGCCACTGCAGCCCCACTAGTGGTCATGTCCATATAGAAACTGGGACACTGGGGCAGGCAGGGCAGGCAGGGCAGGCAGGGCAGCCAGAGGAGCAGGCCTCGTCTGCCAGGTCGCTTGCTTCTTGCTTCTCAAGGTCCTACCAACATATGGCAGCCTCTCCATGTCCATGTCCATGTACCTGTCCAGGCTAACCAAGAGTGGGCCCCCGTCCTCCTCTCCAAGTCTTTCCTACTGTTCCAGCCACTGTCCATGTGTCACTGTCCATGTGTCTGGCAGGTTGGTTGCTTTCACATGTCCATGTCCATGTTTGCCAGACCAATGCATGCTTGCCTGTCAAAGCCTGTTGTGTTGTCTGGACCCATGTTCCTCTCCAGACTCCAGGCCATGTCCTTTTGGCACCAGTTCCTAGGTCTTAGCACTTCCAAGGAACCACCACACACTACACAAAACTTCAGATTCCCTTTGCAGTGTCAGTGTCACTGGTTGCTTCCACAAGGCCATGGCCACAGGTCTCATATCCACATGTCCATGTCCATGATTGCCAGACTGCTTTCCTGCTGGCCATGGCCAAACCAATGCATGCTTGCCTGTCAAAGCCTGTTCCAATGTCTTGTCTGGACCCATGTTCCTCTCCAGTCTCCAGTCTCCAGTCTCCAGTCTCCAGTCTCCAGTCTCCAGTCTCCAGACTCCAGGCCATGTCCCTTTGCCACCAGTTCCAAGGAACCACCACACACTGCACAAAACTTCAGATTCCCTTTGCAGTGTCAGTGTCACTTTGTTGGCGCAGGCAGGGCAGCCAGAGGAGCAGGCCTCGTCTGCCAGGTCGCTCGCTTCTTGCTTCTTGCTTCTCCAAGTCCTACCAACATATGGCAGCCTCTCCGTGTCCATGTCCATGTACCTGTCCAGGCTAACCAAGAGTGGGCCCCCGTCTCCACATCTTCTGACTCCCAGTAGGTCCTCCTCTCCAAGTCTTTCCTACTGTTCCAGCCACTGTTCATGTGTCTGGCAGGTTGGTTGCTTCCACAGGTCCCATATCCACATATCCATGTCCATGTTTGCCAGACTGCTTTCCTGCTGGCCATGGCCAAACCAATGCATGCTTGCCTGTCAAAGCCTGTTCCAATGCGTTGTCTGGACCCATGTTCCTCTCCAGTCTCCAGTCTCCAGTCTCCAGACTCCAGGCCATGTCCCTTTGCCACCAGTTCCTAGCTTTTAGCACTTCCAAGGAACCACCACACGCAGTCTGACTCCGACCCCAAATCACACGCGTCTCGCGGAGTGCCCCGTTTTCCTGTCTTCCTGTGGTCCTGCCCGCCCGCCCGCCCACCCGCCTGCCTCACTGTCTGGGATGTGCTGTAGGAGGCTGCTGCACCCACAGACTCTGATCGTTCCTCCTGCTACTTCTTTACACCCGTTTCTCGACCATGCTTTTTTCTCTAGCGCATCCGTCACCGCAGACAAATCGCTCATCTCTAGCGCATCCGTCACCGCCAACTACCGCCTCTACTTCCCCTACGGCCAGTTTCTAGCCCCGGTGACGACCGGGACTCGGTGCCTCCCCCTCTCTCTACCTGTGCCTTGCCTTCTCGACGCCTCTCCCGACTCCCTCGACCCACGCCCTCGTCGGGAGGACCGATTCGAGACTCGTCGCCGAGCGGCCCGTTCCGACGTTCCCGCGTTCCCGACCGACTCCCTGCCGGTCTGACTGCCTCTCTGGGATCTGCGGGAGGACCCCTGACGGACCCACCGACTCGCACCGTCCATCCTTGCCACTTATCGAAGCCTCTTCCTCTCGGACGCTTTTTTTTTTCCTGACCGTGACGGATGCAGCGCCCGAATCCAACACGATCGCCATTTTCGCCCCCTCGAAAAAATTTTTTTTACAAAAATGTTCTCCGTCTCAAAAGGAACATTTTATTTTTTTTGTTGCATCCGTCACCGCCAAAAAAAATCGCTAAAAACGACTATGTCCTGACGGTGACGGATGCAGCGACCGCATCTCGCGGCCACCAGTCGATTCCGGTCAGGATCGCCCTTCTCCCCACTCCCCCCTCAAAAAAAAGTTGTTGGAAATAGGTTCTCCATGTTCCAGGGAGTCATCTGACTCCCGCGACCCGGGTCGATTTCGGTCAGAAAAGCCCTTCACCCCCCCTCGAAAAAATTTTTTTTTTTGCATCCGTCACCGCCAAAAATGTCCTGACCGTGACGGATGCAGCGACCGCATCTCGCGTTTTTTGTCTGACTCTGTCTCTTTTGGCTGAAAAAATGGGTTGTCGGGGAGATCCCTCCAGGGGGAAGGAGAAAGGCCCAAGGCCAGGTCAGATGCAACTTTCTCCGTGTCAAGTCCACCTTTCTTCGGCAGAGTCATCCTCTCTCTCTCTCTCCCAGCTAGCTAACCAACATATGGCAGCCTGTCCATGTCCAAGAGTGGGGGCCACATCATCTTCTGACTAGTAGGTCATCTCCAAGTCTTTTCCCCACTGTTCCACTGTTCCACTGTTACAGCCACTGCTTGGTTCCACAGGCGCCACAGGCCCAACTCCACCTCATGTCCATATAGAAACCTGCTGATTTCCTTTGCTACACTGGTCTGTCCACTGTGCATTCGGCAGAGTCCTCCTCCTCCTCCTCCTCTCCCAGCTAAACAAGACATTGCAGCCTGTCCATGTACATGTCCAGGCTAACCAAGAGTGGGCCCCCGTCTCCACATCTTCTGTCACTGTCCATGGGTCTGGCAGGTTGCTTGCTTGCTTGCTTGCTTGCTTGCTTGTTGCTTCCACGTTCCAGTGCTACAGGCCACAGGCCACAGGCCACAGGCCACTGTCCCATATCCACATGTCCATGTCCATGTTTGCCAGACTTTCCCATGGCCAAACCAATGCATGCTTGCCTGTCAAAGCCTGTTCCAATGTGTTGTCTGGACAAGCCACACACTCCACCAGCCCCAGCCCCAGCCCCAGCACCAGGTCATTTCCATGTGTCCAGAAAGGAGGAGCAGGAGCAGGAGGACGTTCATTACAATAAATGAACATTTCTCATTAAACTTTTTTTCCTGTCACGGCCGGGGGGGGACATTGCCCTTTTTTCCTCCTTTTTTTTTTTCTGTCTGACTCTTTTCCCTCAACAAACCTATCTGCCAGTGCCAGCCTGTGTGCTGTTCTTGTCGAACTGCTGCTGGACCACCACTGCACTGCCAGTCCAAGCCCTGGTGCCCTGGCCTCTCTCTACTTTCGTTTGGCAGAGTCCTCCTCTCCCAGCTAACCAACATATGGCAGCCTGTCCTCATCTTCTGACAGGCCAGCCAGGCTTGTCTTCCAACTATGCTTCCTCGCTTGGGCTATTTTTAGACCCTGATACCAATTACATGCACAAACTCGCTTCCTTCAATCGAGGGCGGGGATCTAGCTCAGAGGTAGCGCTCTGGGCTTCCAACCGCTGGACCCGGGTTCGACTCCCGGCTAAGTTGGATGGCTGTTTCATGCCCTGTATCGCCTCATTGCCATGGTCTCTGCCTCTCAAGCTCCCTTTGTGGCACCAATGCGTCAGCACCAATGCGTCAGCACCGGCATTGCCAAGGAACGACGACAGTGCACAAGAGAGTATCATTTTCCATTTTCCCACTTGTGCACCATCGTTTCCTGTCTTCCCGTCTTTCTGTCTTCCTGCCTCCCAATCCCTCCCTAACCTAACCCTCTCTGGGCCAATTTGTGCAGCAGGAGGCTGGCTCTTTCCTCTGCACTATCCACCTTTTGGGCTTTTTTCTTTGCGGCGGCGGCCACGGCCACCGCTCAGCCTTCCTTTGTGCTTTGCCTTCGCCTTCGCCTTCTCTCCTGCCTCTGCCAAGTTTGCCTCTGCCTCTCAACATTTCACTGTCCCTTTCCTCTCCAGCTCCATGTGTCCATGTGTCCATGTGTCCATGTGTCCATGTGTCCATGTGTCCATGTGTCCATGTGTCCATGTGTCCATGTGTCCATGTGTCCATGTGTCCATGTGTCCATGTGTCCATCAGTCCATGCCCCTTTGCACAAAACTGATGGACTGTTCTTGTCTCACGCTGCTCCTCCTGCTGCTGCTGCTCCACTGGCATGACTGCATGGGACAGCCCAACAGCCTCAGTAGTCAGGGTTAGGAGGAGGCAGGCTTGCTTGCTTCCTTCCTTCCACTGCAGCCCCACTACTGGCCCCACTCACTCCAGCTCACACTTTCCAAACCAATGCATGCTTGTCGGCTTGTAGGACAGGACCACATCTTCACTGGCATAACCAACAAACTCTCATACTCAACATTTCACTGTCCCTTCCTTTCCTCTGCCAACTTTGCCAACTTTGCCTCTCCGTCAGGGTCTACTCCATGTCTGGCCTCTGCTAATCTCTGCTAGCCTGTTCCTAGCTCTTGTCTGGTCTGACTCCTGACTCAAGTCATTTACATGTTCCTCTAGTCTCACAGTCTCTCCCAAGTTTGCCAAGTTTGCCAACTCAAATCCATCAAGGAAGCCACACTTAGCCTGCTTGTTGGGCTGTCAAGGTTAACTCCAACCTAGTGCCCAGTGCCCAGTGCCCAGTGCCAGCCTGTGCTGTTCTTCTCCACTCACTCCACCCTGACTGCCAACTGTCCATTTGCCAGACTACTTTACTGCCATCAGCTCAGCCCCGACCCACTTCTGCATGGGACAGACTCCACCCTGATGTTTTAGCAAGGGCACTGCCAAGGAACCACGACACACTGCGCAAAACTTCCTGCCTGCCTGCCAGGCCAGGCCAGGCCAGGCAGGGGCAGGCAGGGCAGCCAGAGCCACAGCCAGAGTCGGCCTTGTACATTTTTCTCCCTCTTAGCCACCGCCCGCGACCCAGACCGGAGACCAGTCCGCAGGGGCAGGCAGGGCAGCCAGAGCCAGAGCCAGAGTCGGCCTTGTCGGCCTTGTCTGCCAGCTTGCTTGCTTGCTGGCTTGCTGGCTTGCTTCTCAAAGTCCTACCAGTTCCAAGGCCTCCCAGTTCCAAGGCCATTTCCATCTATGTTTTAGCACCTGCACTGCCAAGGAACCACGACACACTGCGCAAAACGTCCTGCTGCTCACACAGGCCAGGCAGGGCACAGGCCACAGCCTGCCACAGGCGACCAAGGAGGACAAGGCCGCCTTGCTGGCTTGCTTCTCCAAGTCTCTAGGCCTCTAGGCCTCTGCCAACTTTCCCACACCTACAGCTCCTACAGGTCATACAGGTCCTACAGGTCCTACAGGTCCTCGTCTACTCCATGTCTGGCCTCTCCTCTGCAAATCTCTGATAGCCTGTTCCTAGCTCTTGTCTGGTCTGCTCTGGTCTGGTCTGCACTATCCACTTCTAAGTCATTTCCATGTTCCTCTAGTCTCACACACACACACACACACACAGGCTCTCCAAGGCCTTTCCCAAGTTTGCCAAGTTTGCCAACTCAAATCCATCAAGGAACAAGGAAGCTTGTTGGGCTGTCAAGGTTAACTCCAACCTAGTGCCCAGTGCCCAGT